>BQNB010065700.1:0-22589 GCA_026074375.1 Tanacetum coccineum
AGTCTTTTCCATTCCATGCTCAGTTTTGTCATTTTGGCTTGGTTTTCTGTCTTTTTGATGATATCCACTTCCTGCACAATACAAATGCAAAACAAACATATATTTGGCAGTTTTTGTCTGTTTTTGGTCATTTAAGCTCGTTTTTGAAGGTAAAAGATATGTGTAATTAAGCACTTATCAAAACACGTTTACCTTTAGTTTAGAACGATGTTGAACAAATTCTTGAGGGTCTTGAAGATTATCAATGAAGGTTTAAGAGTTTTTGATAGTGTGACGAGAGGGAAGTGATGGGAAGGGGGTGTTTATGTTTAAAACTTTTTGGGTTTTAGCATAAATGCCACCTGAGGTTTAATGGAGTTTCTAATTTTCTTTTAAACTTTACCTAAGGCAAACTAAGTTTCCTAAGTTGCAAAACTAGTCCTTAAGGTTTAGCCATCAAGAAACAAATTTACATTTTGCATTAATACCCCAACAAGATTAAACATATAACACATAAAGCCCGATTGAGTTGAAATTTATCAACCCCCCTTTAATTATTCACCCGATATGATTAAAACCTTTCTGATTTTCGCATGATTAATTATGAAGAAGATGATTTTGACAGTTTCTCCCCCTCAAATAATGACCCATTTTCTATTGAAAGAGTTGTAGTCGTTATTTGATGGTTCAAAATTGTCTTAGAAAAGAAAATGATCTGATGAATCTAAAAGATTATTATTTTATATTTTAAAAATCAACACCCAAGAAAAATAAGATTTCTCTTATTTTGACACATAAGCGCACTGACACGTACACTTATGGAATATAAGAAGCACGGGTTGTGATGCAAAGTAATCACAAGCCTTTGCATGGTCATAAAGTAGACCATGCCCGAGAATAAATTCCCGTTGAGAGGTCAAGTTGTCTTTTTGATGACATACTTACCTTGAAGATGATGACCGGGTTACTATCAGAAATAATAGCAAGCCATTTTGGCATGTTTTGAAGGCTTTTGAAACTTCTGCTCGAACTTCATTTACAGCCTCGTATCATTATTAAATGACATTTCTAAGGCCGTAAATGTTATCGATTTTCAGAAGACATGCCAGAGATGCATATTTTTATATTTTTCTGATTTCTTTAATTTTTTTCTTTTGTTTTTGTAAAATTTTATAAAAGGAAAATCTTTTTGGATTTTTATGTTTTCATATGTACATATATACAGGATATGAGTTACCACCATCACTCGTCTGTTTCCTCTGCCAGACGTTTCAATGTTTATGGAGACATGCTTTTCATACCAAGCTTATCGATTAAGAAGTTAAATCTCTCTCGAGGCAACGGTTTAGTAAAGATGTCAGCCAGTTGGTATTTAGTCCGGACAAAGTATAGCTCCACGATTCCATTCTCTACTTGCTCCTTTATGAAATGGTAGCGAATATCGATGTGCTTAGCTCTTGAATGTTGAACATTGTTGCAGTATAAAGCAATGATGTGCTTAGCTCTTGAATGTTGAACATTGTTGCAGCATAAAGCAATCGCACTCTTGTTGTCGCAGTACAGAGGAATCTTATTAAATTTAAAACCATAGTCTGTTAGTTGTAAACGCATCCATAGGATTTGTGAGCAACATCCAGACAAGGCAATATATTCAGCCTCGGTACTCGATATAGCAGTGCTCTTTTGTTTCTTTGACAACTACCAGCTAAACAAGTTATCACCTAAGAACCTGAGCGCTTCGCACTACACTTCTAAGTGTCCTGACACGCCGCGTGATCGACATCTGCATAAGCTGTGAGAGACATATCGGTATCCTTCGAGTACCATAGACCCATGTTAATGGTTCCATTAAGGTATCGAAAGATCCATTTCACCACTTGTAAGTGCTTTTCGGTAGGCTTAACCTGATACCGGGCACATAAGCAGACAACATAGTTAAGGTCAGGTCTACTGGCTGTAAGATACATTAAGGATCCAATCATGTCACGGTAAAGTGTAGCATCAACTGGTTTCCCCTGTAGGTCTTCATCCAGTTTCTTGGTTTCAATCATGGGTGTGTCAACAAAATCAGTAGTATTTAAGCCATATTTTTTAACTAAAAAAAATTTTAATAATAATATTAAATAGATTTCAGAAGCATATTAGATTGGTTTATAAGATGCCTCGGGACTTAAGAATATGTAATCCTAAAAAGAATGACATTTGCCCCATCATTGACATCTTGAACTTAGAGGTCATCTGATTAGCAAACTCATCACACATGGCAGTATTAGTTGATGCAAATATTATATCGTCAACATAAATTTATACCAGTAATATGTTGTTTCCAGCATGCCGTGTGAAGAGTGTAGGATCAACTGCACCTTTGGAGAATTGTTGAGAGATAAGAAAGCTTGACAGAATATCGTACCATGCACTTGGTGCTTGTTTGAGACCGTAAAGGGCTTTTTTGAGCTTATAGACATGCGATGGGTTGTCCTGGTCCACAAATCCTTCTGGTTGTGAAACGTAGACCTCTTCTTTAAGCTCGCCATTTAAGAAATCCATTTTGACGTCCATTTGGTATATCGTCATATTCTTATGAGCGACATTAGCAACGAAGATACGGATGGCCTCTATTCTAGCAACCGGTGCAAATGATTCCTCGAAATCGATACCCTCTTCTTGTCTGAATCCTTGAGCAACTAGTCGAGCCTTATTCTTTAGTACCTTGCCAGATTCATCTGTTTTGACCTTATAAATCCATTTAAGTTTGATCAAGAACACGTTGTCTGGACATGGCACCAATTCCCAAACCTCAAGTCTTTCAAATTCATAAATTTCTTCTTGTTTTGCATCGATCCATAATGGTTTGGTTATTGCTTGTTTGAAGTTCTTTGGTTCTACTGAAGTTAAGAAGGCATCAAAATAACACCACATGGCGTCAGTGTGTAGTTGTTTTCTGGTGGAGACAGAACGAGAAGGATCACTGATTACGTTTGCTATAGGATGATCCTTAGTCTATCTACCAATGTGTTCCAATAGAGTGTGGAGTTGTCTCACATTAGATGTTGATCCATGAGAAGTCGAGTCTTCATTAGGAGATTCATTAAGAGGATCATCATAAAATGTTGGTGTTTTTGGTGATTCTTCAAAACCTTGAGAAAAGAGTTAGAGGAAGCTTCTTGTATGTTGTGATTACCGGAATACTTGTTGATGGGCATCCTAAATCAATGGAAGTGACACAAAAGGAGATTTCAGCTAATCACTTCACTCTGTGGACGCGGCAACATCTGAACTGGATATTATAGCAATTGGGTGAGGGTTAAAGTATTCACGAACATTGGTTGAAAACAAACGATCCAGTAAACTCTTAATTGTTGGCATACAAGGTTGTTGAGAAACAAGGTTTGATACGAGTCCTATACTGGATGTAGCAGGAGTTATATATTGAAGACTGGGTCCTTAACTGAATTGTTCATAAGCCATTGCTGTTAGCTCATCGAACGTCACATGAATTGTTTCAGTAATTATCCAGGTCCTTTTGTTGTAGATTCTGAACGCTTTCTTTATAGGCGCGTAACCAATGAAAATCCCAATGTCTGCTTTTGCATCAAATTTACCCAGATCGTCATGGTCATTGGTAGGATAACACAGTGAACCAAAGACATGAAAGAATGATAAGTCCGGTTTCTTTGTCTTGCATAAGCTCGTATGGAGTTTTGTTGTATCGGTGGCGTATCAAAGAACGGTTTTTTGGGTGTAACAAGCTGTATTGATAGCTTCGGCCCAGAGAAACAATGGAGCTCTAGAAAATACACAAGTTCGAGCAAGCAGTCTACAAGAGTCCGATATCGCCTTTGACAACACGTTCTGCTAGGAGTGCGAGTTTACGAAGTTTGATGCGTGATTGCAACAGTTATCATACATCACAAAGTTATTGATTGACAATTTTGGTTCCTTATCTGTTCGAACATTCCGAACAGTGGCTTTCAAACAAACTTGTATGTTTTTAATACATTTGATAATGGCTGTTAGTGCTTCATCTTTTGTCTTCAAAATCTGACCCAGGTAAATCTTTTTGAGTAATCGTCGACTATCACTAAAGATATACCTTTTCCCGTAAACTATGCCATACGCATTACTGGCCAAAAACAATAAATCCATATGCAAGAAGATATAGTTTCTCCTGGTTAGTGTCTTCATCTTTGGGTTGATGAGAGGATTTTTTGCTTTTTCCTAATGCACATGCTGAACACAAATGATCTTTCTGAAATTTAAGTCTAGGAATTCCTAGTGCAAGAACATTTTTAGCTAAGCCATGTTTAAAGTACCGAAAAAAGTTTGAATTTGATAATCGACCGGTGCCATAGCCAGCTCTTATCTTGACGCTTTGGATAAAAGAACAGATCGAGATGATCGAAATAGCATGTCATTAAGAGAAATTGTGTACAAACTTGTGTCACGGGACCGCCAAAAGTAGCTCAAGACCTTCTAAATTTCGAATGAAGCAAGTGTTTTTCCGAAATGCAACTTCAAGATCCGCATCACAAAATTGTCCAACTGAAAATAAATTATGTTCAAGCCCCTCAACGTAGTATACCCTTGAGATAATAACATTTCCCAGCTGATAGTCACCATACCCTATAATCCTTGCAATCTGGTCGTTCCCAAATCTAACAGTACCCAGAAATTTACTGACAAAGTTCATGAGTTGAGAGCGATTCCCTGTCATGTGTTTCGAACATCCAGAATCCAGATATCAGAGTACAATCTGGACAACCTGTCATGACAAGAGAAGAAGACAATGGAATATCTATTGATTTGGATCCCCAAGTTTGATTGGGTTCTGAGTGGTTAGCATTTTTAGATTCTACAATTTTAGCTTTTTTACTCGAACCTATGGTTTTAACATTTTTGGGTTTCTTGCAATAGACTTTAATCTCTGGTTTTTTTATTTCATCTGAGTAGGAAGTGGGTTTGCTTAGAAGGCACTACATAAGTCGTCGGTGAACTAGTTAAAGGAACGAATAACCAACAAGAGTGAAAATCTGCCATTTGGATTCCACTTATATCCTACTTCAGTGAATACATGACCCGTAGGCTTCCAAATATTTTGCTTTTTATGTTTCTTAGCAGATTTAGAATGGCTATTCTCTTTGTGTACAAAATCAAGAAGACATTTATCATGAACAACATCGAACATAGATTTATTACAAGAAGCACATAGAATTTTAGAATTCGCATTTAATAGAGAATGCTTAATATCAACATCACAAACAATTTTATCAACAAGACGATTCAATGTATTACTTCCTTGTTAGGGCTTACTACATTATTCTTCTTGTTCCAACTCTGGTTTTTGCGAGATCCTATCATCTTTTATTGCCTGAGGTTGATCCGCAATATTCAGTAAGAATACTTCACTCCTTAAAAGACAACACAGTGTGTTAGAATTTGATGTTTTAGAGACTCTACCTGTGATTCTTGCTCGTAGATGTAATGGGTTCAGCAAACCTAACTTTCTTGACATTGTTCTTATTTGTGTGACAGCAATCTTCTTAAACTAGTGTTATCGCATTAGGTGCAACGTAATCCTTGAACATTTGCAATCAACTCCTGAATTCTTGTGGCATACTAGAGCAAAGTCAACTCCACTTATCTAATGGGTTGTATCGCCTAGCTATTTCAGACTATTTCCCAAAGAATATTATCATTTTCTTGAGTGTGCTTAATATAGTCTATGTGAGCTTCCCTATTTTGCAATAACCTAGGGAGGAAACGGTATCAAAATCAGCTTGAACATGCATGGATAAAAAACAATAGTTGTGGCAGAATGGTATTTGTGAAGCATTTCACATTCTTTCCCTTTGTGTAAATCGTTTTTTAATGATGTTATCACAAAAACCTTGTCTTAAATTTGAGCTTTTAAATCCTTATTTTCCATAGATTTTTAGTTCAGTTTGTTAATTAAAGAGTCGTACTGTTCTTTATGACGAACACGTGTCTGTTTGATTGAGTCAAACTGTTTTTAAAAAACCTGTTTCACATGTTAATTTCATTCCAAATTGCTCATTTTCTGTTATCTGAAAGTAAATTTTTGCCACAACTATTCTCCAATTTCCTCATTATGGGCTCTAGATCACATTTCTCATGATGACATTCTTTCGTTAGTATTCTTTTCCTAATATTTGATGGTATCCTTCAACTTTAGCAAATGGACCATTTCCGTGTTTTTTTCTTGCAGCCAAGCTTTCAAATCATTGATTACAAAATATTCTGGAATTTCAACATCATTTTGACTAACTTACGATTTATCATTTTGAAAAACTTCTTGTTTTAATTGCATTGACACTTCAAGAGAAATACAATGTTGTTCAAGTTGTGAATGATTTTCAAAGATCACTATAACTGCGTTTGTTTGATTTGGAAATCTCAGCATCAAGATTCAAACACGTTTCACACAAGTCACAAAGACACTTGCAAATTCCATATTCACAAGAATTCGTTATTCAAAGACATAGAATTCATCACAGTTTAACATTACATCTTGAGCAGACATTCAGATAGTTAAACGATTTTTTGAAAGATTCGATCATATTGTCAAAACATTTCTTCTTTAGCAATTTCTAAACATTTTTTATCAATTGAAAACTGTTGAACAGACGCATCCATTTGATCAAAAACTGTTTGTACCTTCCGATATTTCATTAGAAGATCTCTATCAAACACATGAAGATGTCCTTTAAAGATTTATTAGAAAAGGAATAATTTCTTTTTTAAAAACAGCTTTGTAAGTTCACACCCTCATTCCACCTTCTCAAGAGCACTAGGTGTTGGTCCTTTTCTTACACTATCAAACTAGATGATGGAATTTAAGCTCATTTAAGGCTTGCATTCACCAAAATCATCTTAGGAAGTTCACTAGAACATCACTATGACAAGGTGTTTGAAGAAGGTTCAATGGTTGGATGAGTATAGGAATCTAAAACGATTGTTCACTGAAAATTCTGTTGTGGAGAAAAAACATTTTCTAAAATCAATCAATTAGGCTATTTAAGTTTTTTTTTTTTTTTTTTTTTTTTTTTTTATCCCATAAGTCGATAGGTTTAATTAAAATTTTCTTTGAAACATCTTCAGATCTTCTGCCTTTTCAAGCATATTTGATACGACTTTCTTCTTCCAAAAATCAATGTTTCTTCATCTCAATCACAAGCAAAGCAACATGAGTATTAGATATAACACACCAGCATACAAGGATGGTTTTTTATCTCTGCTGATCTTTCTTAAGGTAAAACGGTATTTTGATAAACCTAAGAGCTGATTGTGTGATTATCATAAACCGCATAGTGGCTTAGTTTAACAAATGCACTGTCTGGCAGATTGACCCACTTTACAAATGATCAATCAAGTTCTTAATCTTATTTCCAAATTCAATTCGTTTTCCATATATTTTATTCTCCATTTTTCTTTGGAACACTTTGAAGAACTGCAAGAGTTTGCAAAACAGACTCTTTTTTTTCTTTGATTTGTTAGACTATTTTGCCCAAGTGAGTCCATTTTGTTCATGAGTGCAAGTTTTCTTCTAATCATATCATCCATTTGAGAATCAATCATTTTTTCATGACTACTTAAGATCAATATTAAAGACGTTGTTCAAAAACTGACCCTTTCCTTATCTCTCACTAGCTCAAGACGGTTATTGGTTCATTATTTTTGTTCCTTATTAGCCTTTTCCAATTATTCCACATGATTGAATCATTGTTTCAAATACATTTGTTATCAACTCACGAAATAAATTTAAGAATCTTGATGTGCCTGCAAATTAAGTATCAATTGAACAGTTGGCCTGTATTTGTGTTTTCTTGCAAATATTTAAATATAGAATGATATTGCTATTACTAATATCTCGTAAACTTTTAAAATCCGATAACTGATATTATTCAAAACTCACAAGGCAATTCAAGCACACTTTGGTTATTCATATCATTGATATAGGTTTCAGAATTTGGTACCTCTGAGATAACATTAGAACCATAGTTGAAATGTTGTCCATAAGAACCGCTTGTGCATTTGAGAGATCATCACTATCAGAATTATAAGTATCAAGATCCTCAGTCTAGAAAGCAGCATTGTGAGGAATGACTGTCTGAGCTTGACTTGCTAGAATTCCTGGATCTGCAAGAAATCCTCATCTAATATTTGTCCAGCTTCCTGAGCTTCTGCTAACATTGCTTTCTCCTTAATACCGATGCATTCCTTAGTCGCTTAGGCTGAGTGCATTGCCTAGCCATATGTCCTTCACCTTGGCAGTTGTAGCATTTAACAACTCTTGCCTGCCCCGTTGTATTATTTCCCCTTGAACATGTAGCATTGTTCTTATAAGTAGTACCAGAATAATTTTGCCATTGTCTTCCCTGAACTTGTTGCACTATAACCCTGCCATCTTGAATAGTGACTTGGTTTCTTGGATTAGAGGAAATTCTGAGCTGATTATTGGTAGTTGGAAACCTTGAAGAAGCTACATCCGTTAGAAAAGCCATTGCTTATGAGACAAAATCAATTGGATCATTCCAGGAGAAAACACCCAGGAACTGCAAAACATAGGTCACAAACGGTGGCTCAATTATAAGTGTGTATGGGGCTTGAGTTGATTTGATAAGCAACGTTGAGAGAATTACTTTGAGGAACTTAGAGATTTGATGATTCACTGAGAATTGAATATGTATGTGATGGTTTGAATAGATGAAATGATTTAATCGAGTTTGTAAAGTATAATGAGATAATATTGTGAATTGGGAGATGAATTGATCCATGTATTGTGTGGTGAAAACTGTTGTTAAGGTGAAAACTGTTTGTTGAAAGTTGAGGATTGGTTTAGGAATGATTGATAAGGTGTTGAAGTCTGAGGTGTGTCACCTGCTGATTTACCAACGAATGCACGTGGATCGTTGGTGACGTTTCACAAGCATAATACCGTACTTCATTTGCATGGAGTTCGTGTTGTTCAAGATATGCATGAAGTTGATCAAAGTTGGAGGTATGCAAATCTTTAACTAGCTTGACATCAGTCACAAACTTACTCCATTCAGGTGGAAGACTGTCCAGATAGATCATCTAGGAATACCTTAGGAAAATCTCTAACCACAACAATCTCTTCTTGTTTCTTATCACTAGCCTTAGCACTCATCAACAATTTCGCTTTCTCTTCCGGTCTCTCTCCTACTACTTTAAGCACCTTGCCATCCGGTAGTGGTATCCTCACTACCTTCTCATCGCAAATTATTTCAGCCTTATAATTAGACAACCAGTCCATACCTATAATCATATCAAAACTTCCATGCCCAAAAGGTATCAAATCGATGTCAAAAACATGACCCTCGATTTCCAGTTTGCAACCCTTAATAACCTTATCAATCTCTACTAGCTGCCCACTAGCTATCTCAATCTTATATCTGAAACCTAAGCCACTAGGCTCTAAGCCTAACAGAGGTATAAAAGTAGTAGAAACAAAATTATATTCGGCACCAGAGTCAAATAAGGTAGTGGCAAAATGATCGTTCAAAGTAAACGTACCCGTCACAATGTTTGGATCCTGGCGAGCTTCCTCTGCTCCCAACATGAATGCCCTACCCCTAGCCTAGTTCCCTTAGTTTCCACGACCTTGACCCCCATTATTAGCAGCATCTTGATTTGGACGATTTCCTTTTGGTTCTTGTGCTCTATTCAATCTAGGACAAGCTGACCTGACATGGTCGGTACTACCACACTCATAACATGCCCTAACAGTTGGGTTTCTAGCATTGACAGGATTCACATTCCTCGGCATACCTCTACAATCCTTTGCCAAATGACCCAGGCGGTTACAGTTGAAGCATGTGCGACAAGGCCCTCCGGGTGCATGGTAGGAGTTGCAGGTGGTACACTTGGGCCAAGTACCCGTATTCTCTCTTCCTACAGGGTTTACAGTAGTAGCAAAAGCATTCCCAGTCCTAGTCCTCTTATTATCATCCCTACCATTCTTATCCTTGCTAGGTTCCCCCACATTTCCTCTTTTCTCAACCTTCTTAATTGATCCATTCCTAACAGCCTCATCGGTCAGTGCACCAGAAATCTGCACAACCTTTTGTATAGTCTTTGGCTCCGTTGCTGCCACCATCCCATGGATCTGTGGAGCAAGGCCATACACATACCTCTCAATCATCCTACTCTCTGGAGTTACCAAATGTGGAACTAACCTAGCCAACTCATGAAACCTATCAGTATACGCAGCATAGCCAGCCCTGATTATGGCATGATTCCACACTCAAATTCTAACTTTTGTATCTCATGACTAGGACAAAACTCTTGTATCATCATAAACTTAAAGTCATTCCATGACATACTAACAGCAACTTCCTGGCTTAGCGTGCGGATCTGAGAGTTCCACCATGTTAAAGCCTTACCCACAAATGAACCAGTAGTGTATTTCACCTTTTGGTCAACACTACAACCACTCATATCATGCACAAACTCCATTTTCTCAATCCAACGACTAAGAACAACAGCACCTCCATTACCATCATATTCCTTAGCGTTACATGCTAAGAACTTCTTATATGAACAACCTACCCGGTTGCCATTTACTATCATATTCCCAAACGTTCTCTTGAACGTTCTCATTAACCACATTACCATTCTGATTTCCAACATTTCCTCGGTTACAAACCTGAGCTAGCATGGCACGGGTAAGAGGTTCTGCAATTACTGGGCAATGATCGTTGAGAAGTCGGGTGCTCCCTCATTGGCTCCTTCTACATTTCTATTGACTCCCTCTAAACCCTCATTAGCTCCTACACCTTGGTCATTTCCTTGACCATTCAAATCATCAACACGCTCATCATTACCTTCCCTAGGTCTTCTACCCCTCCCACCTCTACCAACCTGTACACCCGTTCCCCCTCCTAATGATTCGACAGCAGGCCGGCGAGCACTTTGAGCCCTCATCCCTGGTGACATTATCTATACGAGGGAGAACATGGGCAACGTTAGGTAGGCAGGAAGACTCACATATATATAGAATATCTTACTATATAGATAACTAAACACATAATGCCACCTTATGGTGTCAACATCGATTTGTGTGAACGACATTACTAAGTATAAGTGAGTTGTGATACGCTTATAACTACGTTGGCCATCGTACTTATATTCGCATCCCTTCTCGGTCATATTCAATATTGAGCTCACACATTTCAATGACTGACATAACTAAAGCACCAAACTGCGAACACACAAAAGCAAAAAAAGCGGAACACCGCGCACATAGATCCTATACGCAACTAAATGACATATCTTAGGTTATAGTCTAGGCCAATCCACCTAGTTCTCTATAACCTGGCTCTGATTACCAATCTGTCCACAACTTCATATGGCAGGAAATCTATTGAACGCAACACTAATGATAATCATAACACAGATTAAAATAGAGAAACTACAATGCATAAACTTAAGTGCTATTGAAAAACCATCAACCTCAAACAACCTCGAGTGATGTCCCAAATCGCAACTAAAATCCATAATCTCTTACATTTATTCAAACGCCCTCACAAGGGTCTAAAATCTAAACTTAATCCAAAACATCCAAATACTAGAATCAAACAACAAGCAAGCAAGACTTCTCTTTGAAATTCCACTCGAATATTTCTAAGTTGGCTATCAACATCACCAACTACTCTTCTTTTACTTCACCTAAAAATGATACTCAAAAATGTTAACAATAATGTTGGTGAGCTCGTAGGTTTGACCTTAAACCCAAAAGTTGTGTCAATATTTCAAAAGTGGACAATAGTGTTATATGATAGTGAATATATGCAAACAACCTTAGCATCACCGCTAATCAATAACCATATGTCACTTACGCACCTAATGGGCCTACCAGCTGGAGTACTAATATTAAGGCAGGACCACACACAAACCTGGGTAGGCGTACCATACGCCTCTAATAACCAACAAATACTAGGTAGGCGTTACCCATCTGATCCAAATTATCTTACAAATACTATGTGGCGTACGCATCCGCTCAAACGATCTTACAACAATAATATTCACATAACAGTCATAAGCACATAACTTGTCCAAAAAAACAAAACTACATTTCGCACAGATCAATTCAAAACTTTTCAAAACACATTTGAGTATCATTTTCCCCCAATGGAAAAACAGTAAAAAGTGGGGCTACGAGAACTCACCTCAAGCAAGTCTTTAGCAACCAAATCTCAAACACACAAGTAAATGCAATGATGCCCGTACATGACCTAGTCTAGTTAATGTCCCAATTTATTCATCCAATTCCAAAACAATCTTCACGTTTGATGCATAGAGTTTAGACGCGTTGTACAATTACTCATAACATTTTAGGTGGTGTGTGATGGTGACGATAATAGCCAACATTCATATCAATCTCATTACTCGATAATACATATACTATTTAGAGAAAATAGATAAGTAATATAAATAAATATTTATAATTAACAATTATATATATATCTTGACAAGTCCATTCGGTAACCTTAGTCACTTCAAAATAATCATAATACCGCTGAAAATGAACGTTTATCATATAATGACACCTTAGAGAGTTATCGAGAGTAAAATTAACATTTTTAGTCCTTTTAGTGAATTTATTAAATAAATAAAATAATTAATAATATTTTATTATTTAAAAATCAAAAATCATGTTTTTAGGAAAATTTCTAAGTATAAACTTTTTACGAAATTTCGACATGACCCGTACGCTCATACAACGTTTTCCAAGGTTTCAAACCTTATTTTCAACACTTTTTATAAATTCGACACTTTTCGACAAAGCTCCAAAATCTCAATCTTTAACGTTTACTAAAACGTTTTTCCCAAAATATCGCTTAATATCACTTTGTAAACACATTTTCACTTTTAAAAGTCCGTCAAAACTCTCATAACAACTAAATATCGCTTATTGGGCTTTAAGGCCCAACAAGGGTCCATTAAGATAAGTCCAAAATATGATCCAAGTCCAAAACCAAAGTCCATTTACATATATAAGTATATAATAATAATTAGAAAATAATACGGACCAAGCCCTCCCATTAAGCCACGACTTAAATAGACTTATTGGGCCGTGAGTCCATAAGCTCCAAAATACGTATATTAAGCTTGAAAATAAGCTAATAAGCTACTCCGTATCGGCATTGGTTACTACTATAAGCTCCAATAGTCCATTAAAACATACACGTAATACAAAAATAGTCAATTACTTTCTAGTGACTTTGAGATAATTTTCGTGGCATTATAAACCCAAAATAAGCAAGAAATTGGCTTAAAAATATAGCCTGAATAAGGCTAGAAAAGATACTTATCAAATAAGCATTCTAGCATCATAAATTATTCAACCATCACGACCACAACATCAAAACTACAAAATCCCCTTTTTCCTTTTTTTACAACCCACGAACCAAACACCCTCTTTTATTCATTTCGTTTCCAAAAATCGATTTTCACGACGATCAACTTTTACAACTAACATCTATGCATCAAAATAAACCTAAAAGGACAAACGAAATTTAAATTTAAAAACTTACAAGAAAATCTTCAAAAATGTATATTTCGACACAAACCGAACAACCCAAACCTTGTTTAAATGAATACCCAAACACTCGTATCAACCCGGAATATCACGTTCTAGATCAAAGTTGGAAAATTTATGGTGGATTGTTGGTGGTAGGTGGCGGACGAACACAAGTGTTTTTTTGAAATGAGAATGATTATGAAAATGGAATAATTAAAGCATATTATGTACCAAGTCTAGACAAGTTAGCTAAACTTAAGCCACCATGTCCCCTCCTCTTGTCATATATCCGGCCATGGGATCCTATGGGGTCTCAGGCCTTTCTTTTTTATGTCGGGATCACTTAAATATTCGTAAAAATCAACCGTAAAATTTACCTCAAAGTTAATTAGCATTTTTATTCACTTTAAAAATACTTTTCCATTAACCTAGAGTATTCACACGACATATTTACACTTTAAACCCTTTCAAAACTTATCTTGACATTAACGGACGTGTCGGACTCGTTTTTCGGCATTTCTCAAAATTCACGGGTCAAACCACCTGGAATACAAATAACACAATAATACCTTCCAAAAGGGATTATTAATCACAATAAACCATAATTCACCACAATTCTCAACAAAATCACCACCGTCAACACAGTACAAAAAAATTGAATAAACTGGCAAAAGTCAATTAGTCAAAGGACTATAAATAAAATATTTAGAATACAAAAAGGGCAAAGGTTCATATATCATTCCTAGACTTAAGCGGTACTTCTTCCTAAGACCTAGATTTGGAAACTGTGATAACTGGTAACTTTTCCTAAGTCTTAGTATTCTAAAATACTATGACTATATGTTTACATATTTCTATTCGTTCAAATTCCTATAAGAAAATGCACAGTTGACTTTTGTTGACTTATTTTACGCTAAACAGTTACGGTCTAACTGACTGTCAATTATCAAATATCTATATAAAAGAATCACTTTAGATTCAAATTCCTATTTCCTAAACGACTACGGTGGCATATAACCACTTACCAGGAAATCTTCCCGCGCACAACGAAAAACGTCGCGCAACGCGTACCGGCACGACAATAAGTTAAAATTTATCTAAAAATCTCAAATAAGTAAAATGAACTTATTTTAATTTTTATTCGATGGTTTAATAACAACGTTCACTTAAAACGCGAAATTTCGAGTTACGCTTAAAGTTAACGAAAAATAGAGAAAACAACGCGAGTCCGATGCTAAAAAGAAACACGAAAACTTTGAGTCAACCTCCTTTAACATTTTTAAGACCTATGGTGTGACTATTCAAAAATTAAGTAAACACATTTTTACATTCGTTAAAAATACAAGAAACTTTCAGGTCACGTTTTAAATTACGAACAAAGAACGATAGTCATCCCAACACAAGACAAATCATCAAGGATCCTTTCCTAGGATACCATGAATGAAAAAGGACCACAAGGGGAACCACAAGGCATGTTTCTAGGAGACTTGTCTAGTGTATGCATCTTATATTGTCTTATTCCATTTCAAATCACACACACACTACACCAAACACACACACAAACTCTCATTCTCTTCCTCTCTTTCTCCTCTTGGCTGGTCGAACACATAAACACACACATTCCAAACTTTTTTCCATCTTGATCAAGAATATAAAGGCTTAATCTCATCCAGGTTTGATTCTAGTAGTCGGGGTATATTAAAAATAACGTTTGGGTTGTTATTCGAGTCCAAATCCTCATTCAAAACCCTCATTTTGTAAATCTTAGAAATTTCATAATACTTGTACTTTTAGTATCCTAATGATGTCCTAATGATAGATGTACAATGCGTTTGTAAATTTTTCAAACTTAAAAACTTCAAAAAAAACTCATAAAAGGGTGTGTTTGGTTTGAAATGAATAAAAATGGAAGAACAAAAAAAGTGTCACTTTTATTAACTAGTTGTATTGGCAAAATAATATTTAGAGTCTAAAAGCTTATTTTTGTTTTCGGCTTAAAAATAAGCTCACCGTGAGCTTATTTGAGTTTCTTAGGCTTATATTGGTTCTCGGCTCAATAACAAACCAACAAGGTTTTGTCGTTTTTGATTATTCTAGATTCGGTTTATTCTAAGTGCTTATTATATAGCTTATTTCTTAGCTTATTTGGTTTTTGTGCTTATCTAGTCATTGGCTTATTTTATCTTGATTTTGGGCTTAATATGTCCACGGCCAAATAAGGGAATATGCTTTGGCTTATTCTCGGCTTAATGCTCCAGCTTATATTTTTCCTATACATATACTAGCTTATTCTTATATCAAAGTACTTATTTGGTCAATCATTTGCTTATTGGACATATTATTGGGCTTATTCTATTTTTATAGTATTTATTGTTCTTGTGTACAACTATCTGTCCAACAAGGCCCAATGACTTCTCGGCTTAAGTTTGACTTATTAGTCTAATTTGTTCTGGCAAACAAAGAGCTTATTGGATTATCTTAATACTTATTGATCTCACTACAAGAAAATGAAGCTATTGTAGCATTTTAATGGCAACACTTTTAGAAATTGTTGCCTTTTACACTTCAATAATGATAAAGCAACATTCTGCCATATAAGTGTTGCATTTAAGGATTTTATGCAACATTTCTTTTAAAATGTCGCATCTTTTATATAAAAAATGCAACACTTCATAAAAGAGTTGCATTTGTATTAGGAAAAATACAACAGTTTAGTTTAAAGTGTTGCAAATTTTGTTTAATCATGCAACATTTTAAAATGTGTTGCATAATATTTCAAAAAGTGTTGCAAATACATAAGATTTAAATGAAAAACACGCGTAGGATCTTTTTATGCTAGTTATACTCAAAATTTGATTGAACATTTGTTTAGAACCTTCCTTAAGTAAGCCATGGTCTCTTAGTATCTTGGGTTTTTCATATACTAACTTCGCAAATCTTTTTATAATTTTAGTGCACGTCATATAGTAAGTAGGTAATGCATACTTTTTAAATACAAAATTTGTAAGAAATGAGTTTAATATTTTTACTGACACTTTAAGGTTAGTGCTAAGATTACACATATAAAACAACAATAAGATACTCTACTTAAGCATTTTAAATTTTGGCCTCTATTTGTTAATCACTCCACAGTTTAACCGAATCTCTCATTCACAACCTGTCATAACAGCAATCTTACCCATCTTTACCATTGCAGCTGCCAACTTACTCTTCCAAAGCGACGGGTTAATAGCATTTTGTTACACTTGGTTTGCAGTCGACGCACTTGTAAGTAAAGTCTGGTCTGATGTGAACAACCTTTATTATTCATGTCATCAACATAATATTCTGTGTCTGTGATGGCTGGTTAGCTAGGATTCATTGGTACAACCAAATTCACATCATTACCGCTGTTGGGACATTTATGCTTTAGGCTTCTAGCGCATGACGCATCCAAGCTAGGGTCTTGGTTTACAGATGAATTGAAGGTGCATAGTCTATTAGCAAAGGAAGTACAATGTGCTGTGAGTTCCTATAAAAAGATCATAACTTTTGAGTTTTTTATTTTGTTTTATTTATAGATATTATGTAACGAAAAGATGAATGATGGCTTACCAGATAGAGTAACCATTTCTTCTTGTGCTAATTAATTCATTGCTCTCGAACATCTTAGTGAGTTGGCTGAGATTGAATGTTGGAGGAGGTAATCTTGTCATCTCGCCTATCAGTGAAACTACACCATCTCTTCTCCCTGCTGGGACGTCGTATCCATATCCCCCGGTCTGCAGGAATAATAGTTATACATTATAAGAGATATGTCCAAATAGCTGAATCCAAGCCGTAGGGGTAGCTTCATTTCATTTGTCCTGTTTTATTGATCTATTATTATTTTATTGTACATCAGAAGCATGCAAAAAACATAAGTTGCCTTTGTGTCCGGTTTGAATCATGTTTATGACATGTGATCTTAGAACTTCTATACTATTGATACAAAAGTTAGGTCGGGTCTTGCTTGGTCCGAATAGGTAGCTATTCGGGTATGTATATCCTTATTCTTGTATCAAGTGAATTTGTTTAGAGAACCCTGCACAAGGAAATAAACACCGTTAACCTTATCGAGGGAGCGAATACCATGATTAGACTCTAGCGTGAGAGTAAGTATATGGGTCTGAGAGAGTAATCGAGTGTGTTTAGGGTTTGTAAGATACCTGTATTGATGATAATTGCGTTCCTTTTATAGGCTGAGTAACCCTTAGGGTTTCCGTAACTTTCTGCCCAAGATACGGCCGGTATTATCGGGATTCGGAATTATCCTAACTGATTCAAATATGTAAGGCCTATCTCTTATTTAATTAGGTTATCCTTTCTTAAAGATAACTTGTGAAGATATCGCGGCCGTGGATAGTGTGTCCGTATCCGCGACCCACAGGTCCTTGAGGCCGCAATGGCGATTCATGGGCCGGAGGCTTATTAGCAGCTACCAAGCCCATAATAGTATAAGTGGGCCGGGCCGGTCCATACTATACGTCATCATGTCCCCCCAGTCTAAGAATCGTGACCATGGTCGGGATCGCGGTCACGGTTGCTAGACTAGAAACATCCAAACCTTTCTGAAAATGCATAACTGCCAAGGCTGCATGTGGGGCCCCATAGCGAAAGAATAGGACCCATTAAACGAGAAATGGCAAAAACTGCTTCACCTTCCTTGCAATCTTGAACTGTCTAAAAAGGTAGTGGAGGACACGTGGCAAACATCCAACGAGGCACGAGTGTCGAGAACATAGTATAAATAGGACCAGTAATCACTGTGCACATTTCCATAGTTTCCAAATCAAACCACCATCTTCACACACACAATCGTACAAGGCACTTATTCCCACGAAATCCCCGCACTACAGGTTAGTATACCACGCCTTTTTGTAAAAGTAAATAAAAATGGGTAGGGATACAATACAACTCGAGAACATCGTATCAATCATCTCCCAAGAGTACCTGCTAGAGTTTACCTCCGAGTACGGCATACCAGAGGACTTACATCCGGAGTTTCCTGGTCCAGAGGATACAATCGTGGACTTTCTGGAGGGTAAAGTCGGCGTATACACCAGGTTTTTTGAGTTTGAAAATTTTCTCATCCCCATATCCCAATTCCTCTTCGATATTCTTGGTTATTACCAAATTCATTTGTCACAATTGTCAGTGATAGGCGCAGCCAAAGTAAGCCACTTTGAAATCAGTTGTCGCGTCCTGAATATAATTCCCATACTTTCGTTATTCCGCCTCTTCTACGTTTCTTCTTATAACTCGGGTTGGATGTCGTTCAGCAAACGACCGAGGAATAACACCCCACAGTGCTATATAAAACCCCTAGACTCCCTTAAAAACTGGAACAATCAATTTTTTTTGGGTGGACGAGAGAGTGTTTACCACCGTTGTTGACTGGCATTCGAGCGCTCTAAAGGATGGGATGCCAACAGCGTACTCTTATTCTGCGGCGGATGTGACAGTATTGGACACACGCCGTACCCCTATCCAAAAACAACCAGAAGCCCTGTTATGCCTAGTAGGGCTGAGCCGGAGATATTTTCTGGGGGACGACGTGTACCCAACATTTCACTATGATGATGACCGGGGTGGGTGTGTATAAATTGTCATTTATTTCTCACATATTCATGAAAACAAACTAACAGTTTTTGTGTGAATGCAGATATGGATTTGTTAAACTTGATTAGTGCCCCCAATCCCACCAAGGTGAAGACTGGGACCCGTCCTCGTGCTGCTCATGAGGTGCCTCTCTTAACTGTCACTGCGAACCGCGTGATAGACATGGAGGATCCCGTTGAAACGACGACCTCTTCAGAGACTCCCTCGGTAATGGAGAAGTCACCACTAGACTTTTTAAGCGAAGATCCGCCCCCTATGATTACTAACAAGGGCGAGACTAAGGACCAGGCTCCAACCGTGGTGTCCCAGGAGGTTCCTTCGGCAGAGAATATAGCGACCACAGAATTCATCCGTGAAGTGAATCTAGAAAAAGAGATAGCCACGATGAGGCCTCCGATCAAAAAAAAGCGCCACAAAAGAGATCGAAGCGCGGTGGAGGCAAATGCACCTCCTATGGTTTTAAGGAAAGATCATGCTTTCGTTCACCCGACGCAGGATACTCGTGGGGGAAATCGCTAGCTGCCATAGGAGTAGGTCCGGAACCCCCCTCCCATATGTCCGTGCGACAGAGTGTAAGCGATCCGGACCCGCTATCGTACGCGGAGCCGCAGCCAATCCCTGATCAGGATATTGCCCAGTAAGTGATTCGGTTCTAACGTATCCCTTGTTTGCTATTGTATTTTCAAAGTGTGGTACTAACAAATCACATGCATCTTATGGTTTGAATGCAGATCTTCTAAGGGAACGGTCTCCGAGATCCCCACCGAAGGTGTCGCTACTATGGAGGTAAACATCCAGTTCTCCGTAGAGAGCCCTGAGTCAGGGAGATCGACCTCCGCCCCCTCCATTGTCGGGTCACTGAGCGGTATATATCAACCCGGGTGGGGTGTGACCAATGACTATTGTTTGGACACCACAGAGGCATGCCAAGATATGGTAGATCACACAGTGCTGCCGGGGTACTTCTCTGAGCTACGCCACTTGCCCAATACTAAATTCTTTGCCCAGTATAATGTAAACCTGGCGCGGCAAGTGGCTTTGGGTTCCCAACTGAGGTTAAGGTTCGAACAAGAGGTTAGACAGTTGAAGAAAGCCAGAGCCCAGGTAGCCAGACGGAATGAGAGAATCCAAGTCAGGGAGGAGGAGATTAAAAGGTTGGGCAAAGAAGTCGAATCCCTTAAGGTTGTGGAAACAGAAGTGCATGGCCTCCGTAATCAAACGAAGAACCTAGAGTGCTAGAGGCCAAGGTTGACATGAAGAAGGCCACGGAGGCTAAGAATGTGGAACTAGCCAAGGAGTTGGAAAGCCTCCGTGCCAAGTTTTCAGATCTCTAATTAAATAACAATCAACTGTCCCAACAAGTGTCTACCCTTCAAGTACATGTTACAGGTGAGGAAAGAATAAAGGCCGAGTTTGAAGAATTCAAGAAGTATAAGGACAACAAGGTTGAGCAGCGGTGTGCGGAGATGGATGCTCGTCTGGATAAGCTAAGTGTGGATATTGATGAAGAGCTGTATCCGCACATATTAACGGCGATCGCAGGTCGTCACTGGGTCATTAGGTACGGCTTACGCCTTTCCGTTATGAAGTGCGCAGAATCTATAAAGATAAGGCAAGTGTTCGCTAATGTTGTGTTCACAGGGCTTGCCAAAGGTATGAGCGAAGGCCTGAAATACGGCATAGAGCACGAAAAGGCCGATCGTGACCTAGCGGATGTTGAGGCATATGACCCGGAGGCTAATAAAAAATTAGTCAAAGCCCTCCAAGACTAAAAAGAGCTAAAATATCTATTGATAGACCAACTTGAGAAGTTGAAGGATGCCCCCATGGAGTTAATCATGGCATCTCTCATTTGGAGAGTGATACCAGGGAGGATGCCCCTCAGTGGATCCGTGATCTCCGTCCGAGCTCCTCCCAACTAAAGATCCCCATATACCCTGAGGTACGTGCTCCTGAAGACCCTTGGGCAGTTAAAGAAGAGGTACCGTTGGAGGATGCTATTGCGGCAAATATAAGTCGGGCGGAGAAGATAAAGAAGTGCAGAGTGGTTTGCGGCACTCACGGGATTGGTTCCGCGCACCATGCCATGTCTGACGGTATCCATGTATCAGTTCCTATCGTTGTTCCTCAGGGTCTTGCCATTTTGCTCACGGATGCTGGTACGCAGGCTCAGAGATCTAAAGATGAGGCATCTCCAAGATTGCTTAGGTCCAAGTCTCTACCGCCCATGTATAACTTAGATTGGCCATAGTACCGCCTGTGGTACTTAGACAACATTTTTGTATGTAATATGTGCACGGCTATCCGTGATTAACAATGTATTTTACTATCTCCTGATATATGTTGTATATACCCGTAGTTGTATTGTTTTACGTGCTCCGTGGGAGTATTTTTGTATGTACCTAATGTCTTAGGTGCACGTAACATAAGGATACAGAATTCGTAGCCGTTGGGGTTGCAACCCTCTTACACGGCAAGCAATTATTAGGGTGTTTATCCTTTAAATATCCAAAGATATCCATCATATTGATTATGCATTATACAGAATAACAAGTGATTAATATTAAGAAAGATTTACATGGGGAAATTTTCACATAAAGAAGTCGCTGGGTTAGCTAGACCTGCGGAGTTTTATTAATAACTTGAAAACAAAAGGTAGAATACATGGATTACTTTATTAAAAACCCTAAACAAAAGATAGAATAAAAAAGATGTAAACTTATCCATGTCGTAACTTAAAGGTAACATTTCTTGAGATTGGTAATGTTCCATGTTCGCAGAAGGACCGCGCCATCCATGGATTTTAGCCTGTACGCTCCGTCTCCAAGTGCTTTCGTGACCTCATAAGGTCCTTCCCACTTTGGGCCAAGTTTCCTTCCAGCCACGGCATGACTTGCATCATTGCTACGATAAACAAAGTCTCTAGGTCTAAAAGTAACGCCACGGACCCTGGTATTGTAATACTTTGTCATTTTTAATTTGGTTGTGGCTTCACAAATTGCTGCGCACTCACGTTTTTCTTCCAGTAAATCCAAATTAAGCCGCAGCTCTTCATCATTATGTACGACATCTACTACCGCGGTGCGGTATGTTGGCATTCCGATTTATGCGGGTATGATGGCTTCCGTTCCATAGGTCAAGGAGAAAGGGGTATCACCATGGCTTGACTTAATCATTGTGCGGTGAGCCTAAAGGACGTGAGGAAGTTCTTCTATTAATTCTTTTTTCCCTCGCCCAGGCGGGCCTTGATTCCTTCACCCTAGCTCCGGTTTGCTCTTTCCACGAGCCCATTAGATTGCGGATGTTTCACTGAGGCGAAACGCTGTGCGATATTCAACTTTTCACACTAATCCTTGAAGGGGTTGTCGCTGAATTGTTTACCGTTGTCTGAGATTATTTCTCCTAG
>BQNB010065701.1:0-34841 GCA_026074375.1 Tanacetum coccineum
TAATCTGCCAAAATGCAATACTTTTTCTCTTTTAAAACCAAAGGGGCAGTTTTGCAATTTCCCTAAACCCTTTTTAATTCTTTTCTATAAAAAACAGCAGGGGCCACTTTTGTAATTATCCAAAACTTCTTTATCTCTTTTAGTAAAAAAACGACAAGGACCATTTGTGTTATTTCCCAAACCATGTTATAACTAGTTTTTGGGCTAAAAAAGAAATGAAAAGAGAAAGAAAGGTGGAGGACTAGAATTGCACCTTCTCCAAACATTTTGTTTAAACCTGCTATCCATAAAACAGTACCCCCCGTACCCGCCAAAACCCAAACCACCCCATTCCCCACTGTTTCAAGCTCAAACCACCTCCCAAGTACTACCACAGCTCACCCTCACCTTTCCCCACTCAACCCTACCCCTATATCCCTTCCCCTGGAGTTCCACTCAACCGAAGTTACCCATTCAAATGGCTAAGATGAAAAGAAGATTTGGGAAGGCTAGGATTTGAGTAAGCAGCTTTGTGTGTCTCACAACAAGGCTCATCCCAACACAAGAGAAGCTTGGGACAGGTTAAATTGAAGAAAGAAAACAAAGCCGAAGTCACACACATGTTTTTTACTTTTCTTAGTTTATTTATAATTAAGTATGCTATTAAATATTATCCTCAGTTCGAATGTTTAAAGTCTTATGTTGTTAATATTCTGCAGTTTTAATTAAATGTTATGTGTTATTGTAAAAATTGCATTTGTCATAATTGAAGAATAATTTACGGTTTTTAAATTCTGTTAAACTTATATAACAATGTGTAAAAGTTGTTAAAACTCAACTTATAATCCTGTTCTAGCCCTTTACTTCATTTAAAAAGCTAAAAAAACCCGATTTAAAATTAAGGGGGGGTGTTTGGTTTAGTCCCAATTAGGTCATTTAAGGTTTTTGATGGGTGAATACCTCTCAGCCAACTTTGGTGAGTGGTGTTAGGGTTTATTAGGCATTTTAAATTGCAAGTTTTAATCAAAATTAAAGTTTTTTGATCCCTTATGTTCTTTTATGCCAAAATTTATAAGAAAAAAATATAAGCTAAGCCACTCCAGTGCTTAAGCAGCTTTAGCACACCTTTTGTGCTCATTTAGTTGTTTCTAGCCATAAAACAAAGACCCTTTGTTCTGTCATATAACCATAAGCCCTCAAGTCACCATGTTTGCATGTATGACACTCTTTTCTTTGAAAATAGCAATTTTAAAGCCCAAATATCTAGCATGGTTAAAAAGTCCATCATTATAAACCACATTTGGAAATAAGATCTATTTATGTCTCTTTTTAATCTGTTTGTGGGTTTGTTAGGTAAAAGCTTTTGAGTGCATTTTATGATAAGTAAATATGCCTTTGCCTCACTGTGACCTCCCCTGGTGCTGAGCACCAGGTTTAAGCCCACTTTTTCTAGCTTATTTCAATAATAGAGCAGCAAGTTTTTAGTGCTGTTTTCATATACGCCTTAGGCTTTCTTTTCTAGTTTTAGGAAGTTTGATTTTAACTAGTTAGCTTATTCTAGATTAGCTTAATCTTAGTCTAAAGTTGCACTTTTTTGTTTTTTTTATATATATAACTGTTTTAAATAGATTATTGATATCCTGCTTATCTTAGGGCTTATTTTTATGTTCACATAGCTTAATTTTAGACTCCCTTTAGGCCTTAGTAAGCTTATTTCTTTAGATTTCCAGCTTATCTTGTGAGCTTAAGCCCTATAAAGAAAGAAAATAAGTCATTAAGCCTTATAAGCCATGTCAGAACAAAAGTGACATTTTCTGGCTTATTCTTTGAGATTCAGCACTAGTGCTTATTAGGAAAAATATTGCCATTAAGCCCCTGAACAACTTTGCTTTTATAAGTTTTGTCTAATAAGCTTATTGGACTTTAGTTGTTAGTCGTGCTCCAACTCAGGGACCATTTATGTAATTTCCAGATTTTTTTAGTTAGCTTTGTTAGTCCTTAGGTTACACACCCTGTTACCGTTTGCTGTTGCTTTACTCGTGTTTGTCCTTTAGTTTACAGCCATTAGAACTTTTAGTTAATTAAATAATTAATTTAGGTTTAAAAATTTATTTTGTTAATTACCTTTATTTTTTTTAACAGTTTAAATTTTGGCATTTTTATATTTTTGAATTGTTAGAATTTTTCTTTATTTAGTTTTATTTTTTTCAGATTTTTTTAACTTTTTTTTTTTGTCTTTTTCTATTTTCTTAGTTTTAATTAGTTATTAAATCTTTTAAAATTCATAAAAAATCAGGAAAATTAACAAACAAATATATTTCTGTTTTACAAAATTTTATTTTTTACATTTAGACTAAGTGTCTAGGAAAAATTTAACATTTAGTGTAGCTTATGTTGTCGTATATTTCAGTTTTAGACCCGTTTTTACCGGGTTAGTTTTACGTTTTCTTTTCGTTTTTTTTTTTAACAATTCAAACGCAGCTTCTGTTTTAGTTCTTGTTTCTTTATTTTTCAAGTTAAGTTAATTAGAATTTAATTTTTATCTTTTAATTTAATATGCATTTATTTTCTTTATTTTTAGTATTTAGATCTCGATATGATTAAGTTCCCCGTATATTAATTTAGATTTAATTTTAGGATTTCCCTTATTAACTATTTTGTTTCCCGTAGTTTTTTAAGATCCTATTTCCTATATTTGTTTCCCGTTGAATTAACATAGATTTTATTTAATTAATTTTGTTGTATTATCCGTGTTCATATCATTTTATTTCCATCAAGTCACTTTCTCATCAAACCAGGATATATTCTCAATTGATAGCCTCGTTGGGACATACGACCCGGGAATATCTCTTCCGGAATCTTTTTATCATTGATTCTTTCTTATATATTTTATCCTTTTGTAGATTTTGACCCTTTTTGCCTTGGTCAAGGGCATTTGGTTGAGATCTGCATTTGTGTTAATATATATATATACTATCCCACGAATCATACATTCATCTTGGATGTTTACATTACCCAAAATTAGGGTTTAGGCAATAACGTTAACGGTTAAAGCTCATTTGGTATTAATGTCGTGAAAACTACGTTAAATAGATAACGTATATGATAAAATAGATAATAGATCATTGACTTGACATGTTATGATGTTTACTTGATGTAAACATAGATAGAATAGGCATAGGTCGTTGCGAGAGCTCGTTTACTTTAGAAATGTAAACTATGATACGTAATGGAATAGAATGAAACAAAAATTTTATTCCCGTGAAAAAGTAGTACTTAACATAGTAAGTAGATATTACATTGATGAAATACTGGAAAATTATGGGTTGTTATAGTCCCCCAACCTTACAGAAATCTCGTCCCGAGATTTGATTAAGTGATAGAGTGATATTTGGAAACAGAAGTTCTTAGTTTCTATAGTTTCTAGTCTGATGGCCTACTTTGTTGCAATTCTGACATCTGACAGTACAAGGTCCTGTGTGATGCAGTGTACACTTCCTACAGAGGGGATGAGGTCCATTATATCCACGGTTTCCATTAGCCTTGAAGGTTTCCTGCCTTCCATTTTGTTGTTGGTGATGATCATTGTTGCGGTTGTTATTGTTGCGGTTATCTTGGTAGTTGTGGTTGTTGCGATTGTTGGAGTGGTTATTGTTGTTATGATCATTGGGGTATTTGTTATTGTTACGATTATTAGGGTAGTTGTTGTTGTCGTTGTTGGTGTTTCTTTTATCCTCAAACTTTCTTTTATGATCATCGGTTTCTTGCACAGAATTGCGCTTTAGTATCTGATCCATTAGCCTCTGGGCTATGTTGACAGCTTCCTCCAAAGTTTGAGGTTTTGAAGCAGTAACGTTTCCTTCAATGCTTTGGGGCAGTCCCCCGATGAAAGCTTCCATAAGTTTC
Organism: Tanacetum coccineum; assembly: GCA_026074375.1. Lineage (NCBI taxonomy): Eukaryota > Viridiplantae > Streptophyta > Magnoliopsida > Asterales > Asteraceae > Tanacetum > Tanacetum coccineum. The sequence goes on from BQNB010065701.1 coordinate 3,886, forward strand.
TCAGAATTTGGCACCATGTTTGGACATAAGACTGCTAATTCTTGGAATCTTCTAACGTAAGTCTTGAGATCATCTCTTTTCACAACCAAGTTGTAAAATTCATCTTCCATTTTCTTGACTTCAGTTCGAGGGCAATACTTATTGGTCAAGAGCCTTTTCAATTCAGTCCAGGTGATCCTATTAGCTTGTTCTATTCCGATAGGTTGGGCGTATGCATTCCACCAGGACAAGGCATCGTCGGTCAGGGTACCAGTAGCAAATGTCACTCTGTTTTCCTTGGCACAATTGCTACAAGAAAATACTGATTCAGTCCATTCAAACCAGCGAATGAGTTCAACAGCTCCTTCCGTTCCTTTGAAGTAGAAAGGTTGACAACTTATGAATTCTTTATAGTTTCATCTTTTTGTTATAGGAATTTCTCTTGGTCCAGTATTCCTATTAGGATTGTTAGCATTTGCCATGGCAACAGCTTGTGCTTCCAGAGCGGCAGCAATACCTTCAGTAATCAATTGCCAAATGGTAGCCTGAGTCATAGCTGGTGCTGCAGATGTTGATGTTCTCTTGGGAGGCATCTATCAACATATACAAGACAACACAGAATGAGAATCCATAAAATGATATAGTCATACCACAGATTTAAAGTATGAGAATAAAAAGACTTGTGATCATTCTTTGATATTGCAGGATGCAACAGAATTTTTTTGAATTTAAGACTTTGAGAGATGACATGAGTGATTCAATAGGAGGCTTAGTGTTTCTGAGTACAAAGATTTGAGAAAGTCGGATGGTAAGAGAACTATAGTAATTTTGGATAAAGATAGGAGTCATCATACGATAGGATAGACAATCTTGACATATATAATTGGTATTATGAGGAAATGGAACGGAAACCACTACTACAACAACAACCCCAACAACACTGGTAATCTCAATCTGAACAAACGTCTAGAGACAGCAAAGGTGTTTACAGCTGGGCAAGGTTCTTACGTCAGTAAATTACCTTACTGCGAAAAGTGTGGACGACACCACACTAACGCATGCCCTCCTACTTGTCACAACTGTGGAAGGGCAGGACATAAGGCCAAAGACTGCCGAGCTCCACCTCATCCCACAAGCCAAAGAGGACCCAAAAGCCAAGGAGGACAGGGAAGTGATGTTACTTTTTTCGGATGTGGTGAGAAGGGACATTACAAGAACAAGTGTCCGAACAATGGAAGTCAAGGGGGGTGGAAACCAAATTCAAGGCAACTAACAAAATCCTCAGAATAATCAGAGGCAGAATCAAGGAAACCCTAAAGGAAATAACCAAGCATCAACCAGCACTCAAGGAGGCGAAGAGTTATCTAGCTGAGTATCTGCCTATATGCTGAAGCTTGCGGTAAAGATAAACAAATGTGGTGAATGGTACGTTCCCTGTTCAATAATGTTTTTGCTTTGGTGCTCTTTGAACTGGTGTGGATAGAAGCTTTGTGTCTATGGATTTTATAAATATATAAACATCATTCCTAAACCCTAGACCACTAATTACTAGTGTGGAGTTAGCGACGGAAAGTCGCTACCACAAATTATTTAGAAAGGGTGTTGTGTACTCTTAACTTGCAAAAATCACCTATTAAAATCTGGACTTACTCGCTATAGAACTAGGAAGTTTTGATGTCATTGTTGGAATGGATTGGATGGCCGAACATCACGTAGAGGTTGTGTGTTATGAGAAGTACATTCGTGTTCCGTATGGAAATGATATGCTCATCGTACAAGGCGAAAGGAGCCGAGTTAAAAACAAATCGAGATTAGAAGTCATCTCGAGCATCAGGATGCAAAAGTACATCAACCAAGATGTTAAGTGTTCTTTGATTCAAATGATGAAGGAGGAGGAAACTAAAATCCCAGAAAGGCGAATTGAAGATGTGCCTATTGTTAGAGACTTTTCAGAAGTATTTCCTGAAGATTTGCCAGGATTACCCCCGACACGCCAAGTAGAATTTCACATCGAGTTAATACCTAGAGCTGCACCTGTTGCACGTGCACCCTACCGTCTTGCACCTGCAGAAATGAAAGAACTAGCCGAACAGCTAAAAGAACTTTCTGACAAAGGTTTTATAAGACCAAGTTCCTCTCCATGGGGAGCACCAATCTTGTTTGTCAAAAAGAAAGATGGATCTTTCCGAATGTGTATCGATTATCGTGAGTTGAACAAACTTACAGTGAAAAATCATTATCCCTTACCAAGGATCGATGATTTATTTGACTAGTTGCAAGGATCCAGCATCTACTCGAAAATTAACTTAAGGTCATGTTATCATCAGTTAAGAGTTAGAGAAGAAGACATCCCCAAGACTGCTTTTAGAATACGATACGGACACTATGAGTTCCAAGTTATGCCTTTTGGGTTGACCAACGCACCTACGGTATTCATGGACCTTATGAATCGTGTGTGCAAACCCTACTTGGACAAGTTTATGATTATGTTCATTGACGACATTCTCATATACTCCCGTGATGAGAAAGAACACGAAGAACACCTGAAGACTATTCTAGAGTTGTTGAAGAAGGAAGAACTGTATGCCAAATTTTCCAAGTGCGAATTTTGGATCAATACGGTGAAATTCCTTGGACACGTGATCGATAACAGTGGTATTCACATAGCCCCAACTAAGATTGAGGCTGTTAAGAATTAGGCATCTCCAACCACACCTTCGGAAATTAGCCAGTTCTTAGGTCTTGCAGGCTACTATAGGAGATTTATCGAAGGATTCTCCAAAATAGCTAAGCCTATGATGGAGCTAACGCAAAAGGATATAAAGTTTGATTGGGGTGAAGAGCAAAAGAGGGCTTTCTAACTACTGAAGCAGAAGCTATGTGCTGCACCTATTCTGGCACTACCAGAAGGAAGTGACGATTTTGTGGTGTATTGTGATGCATCCATAAAAGGGTTATGGAGAAACATGTAATCTTATGATCAATCCAAGAACAAGAGAGAAATGTGAGTTGTGATGTTAGAGAGAAAGAATGGATGGAATGGATGATGTTTATTAGATGGAATGTAACAAATGGAATAACCAACCCCTCTCCAAGGCTAGGAGAAGGCTTATATACTACATGTTGTAGCCGACCTATGGGTTCTAATGGGCTTCCCATGGACCTTGGGCCGGGCTAGTTTACTTAACTAACGTTACACATACTACGATCTAAGACTTAATATAACTTGGAAGTGACCGATACTTTTTGTGTTTCCAACAATCCCCCCTAAGGGAGGTCACTCCATTTTATAAAACTTTAAGCCTAGCATACTATGCTTTGTCTTTAGTCTTTAGCTTGTCCTTTTGGCATTCTCCTGTGAGTATGTTGTAGTGATCATTGATTTCTGGATTGAGCTTGTTCCTTGAACTTGTATTTGACATTGTGATCTTGAGCATCTTGAGATCATCAACCAAGCACAATCTCTTTACGCCATCTTGTAACTTTGCCATCTTGTGGACTTGCGACTTCTGGACCGACATGCTCATACCTTTCTTGATTTGTTGATTTGGAAAGCTTTAATGTTGCATCTTTCTTGAAATTCTTTAACTTTAACACTTCGTCAGGTATCAGAGTAGCGGAAGTCTTGAAACATGTACTTGAGCTTTCATGATGTCTTTATGTTTTGTCGGTCGGGTATGAGCATGTGGCTATAGATCTTGTGAGTCAGCTGGAATATGTACCTCCACCTCCATCTTTAAATATCCTGCATTAAAACAGTTAGCAATAAAGCGGGGGGACGAATATGGCTTTGTCATTCGCCCGGGTTTGGTTGGAGTAACCTTCGAATCCGTGAGGATCGACCTGTGATCAGATAGATTCAATTTAAGAAGAATCTTCTTGACAGGATTTCCAGCTGTAGTATTGAATCTTTCTAACACAGAAGTATTAGATTCATCGTACTCAGCATGTTCTCATTATCGGAACGTCTCAAAGCAGACAGCACGATAAGAGTGAACCAGTGAGTTACTATCTCACCGATTGATATAGAAAATTGATTTGAAAATCAATCGGTGTATCACTTGCAAAATTGTTTTTGTGACACACCGAGAGTGTTAATCATTTCAAAAATTCATTAACAACCGTTGATCCATTTCCTGGAACAAGTTTGATTCTTATAGAATCGCACCATCGTTTCTTTCCAGTTGTCACAAGTTTGATTCATAAAGAATCTCACAAGTTACCTACCATGAGCTTGTTTGATGTTGGCTCAAGCAGGATTTCCATCTTCATTGTGAATACCTAAGTATCACTCGGATGTTCTGGCAAAATCACAAGGATCTTGCGTAGGACTCTAATGATATTACTTGATATTCACATTGTGTGAGATAACAAGCTAAATTATGACAAGTGTCCTAATGAGATTAATGGATGATCTCTTTTGGCTCTAGACTCAATTATGCACTTTTAATTTTAGTGATCGGAGGCTGGAGCTGAGTGCCACCTTTTCAATATCAACTAACTCGGAGTGAGAAAGTCAATAGAAATGAGTGTATCTCTGTGAGTTTTGAAACAAAGTCTTTCCGACTTTGATGCTGGGATGGTTTTGTGCATTACATCAACTGGGTCCATGACTGTCTTCAATGTCAGACAACATCTGAATGTTTCTGACAGCATATGTATTGACCCGGTTTCTGCCTAAGTGTATGGAGGGCTTCTTTCTTTTCACCCTTTATCCTTACATTTCTTTTTCATTCTTCAACCCCTTCAATGCTTACCGAGACTTCATAACTAACACCTTGTTGGGTTTTTCCCATTTGTTACTCCACTCAGTCCGTACATTAATTCTCTATTCTCACTTTTTTCTCCTTTTTAAATCATACCTCAGGACTTCTACACTAACTATGGCTATCCCTGGTAGATCCCTCCGGTTCTGCTGGATCATGGGATCTAATACCTAACCAAACGCCTATACTTCATAAATTTAAGGGACATGGAATCGGTCCTTTGGGTATTATCATCAACGATCCTTCCAAACATCTGAAAATTTCAATCAAAGTGTTGATATAAATATAAAAAGATTTACACTTTGAGAGGTTTTTCATCATCACTAAAAGCCCCCCCTAACATGTGCATCGTAAACGTAGTAAATGCTAGGTGTGGAGTGCATTGAGTCCCATTTTATTTGATCACTTCTGTCAATATTCATTAAGTCCAGTTATCACATTTTCTCCCCTTAGCCCAGAATTTAAGCCCTTGGATATAATTGGATATCAATCGATTAACCATTCGGACCAAATGAGATATGCTAGCAGATGTAACATATTATTCTCCCCTCACTTTTGAGGATTTAAGATGATGCCGAGTACACTTATTTGAAAATGTAATTTAACTATGAAATTCTTGAAAATTTATACTCGAGCAACATCTTATTTTTCACCAAAAAATCTACACTAGTAATGAACATATTCACAAGATAAATGTATTTACGAGGATTGACCTTTTTAAGATGAGAACAACATATGATAAATCATATGGTCCTTTGTAGTAGCCGTAGGTCACCCCCGTATGGTCTTCCACCTACAAATCTCTCCAAACTCCGCATTATCCTCCTTGTCTTTAGCCTTTTGTCAATCGCCTGAATCAAAAGCTCCTTGCATTTGCTTTGTCACGTTGGCTCCAAAAAGTCTGTGGCAGATACTCCATTCTAATTCCCTTGAGGCGATCATTTAGAGCAGTCCGAACATCATCGAGAGTACCATCGCTGAACTTGTGTAGTTCGTCAATGCGCATCAGTCTGTTCTTCTTGTCTTTGTTCTCGGTAGATAATCCTCTGGATCGTAAAAAAAAAAAAAAAACAAAGAAGTGTATGGTGTATAGCGTCTCTTCTTTTCAATTGATCTTACTGTCAGGCTTTGTAGGTGGAAGTTTCTTTTGATAGCTTTTTCAACACACAATTGAAGATCCTCACACGCCTTGATACAACGCTTCTTGTGAACATTCTTAAGAGACATTAAATGCAATACGTTCTTCAACTTGAATTTGTCACTTTTTCCTGACACTAGAAGAAGACATATCTTCAATGTCCTTGATCCTAGTCCTGTGGAAGTCGCCTTCTTTGAACTTGTAAAGAACGTCGTCATCCCTTCGTACAATAATCCAGTCAAGATGCTTGTAGTTTTGCCATTCGACTATTTCCACCTTTGTGACAGCAATAATCCGTCTTTTTGGGTAGACGTCACGAGCTGATTCCCTTATGGTCGCAATGCATAATCTGTCTTCCGCTTTTTGCCCCAATGTGAGATTCCCCAGAGGCGAATTTGTCGTATTTGACTATCATTTGACTCCACATTGAGTTGGGCACTAAGTCTTCTATCCATTTGATATGCCCCGAATCTGCAGCATGTCTTCGTACTGAAGTAAATACTTCGCTTGACTCACCACAAGTAGTACTCAAGGTCGTTCTAATAAGTGATGAAAAGGTATTACATGACGACCTTAAAATTTGGAACCAACGTAATGGCTCGCAGATCATGAGATATTGGCGGCCTTCGGGTTGATCCATCCAATTTTCTGTTGTGGCTTGTAGACTTCTTCACAAAAGTATTCAAGTTCATTCAAACTTTTGCATGTTCCTTCAACCACTCAAATTTGGACCTGCAAGACAAGTCAGTGTTATGTTATTAACATTAGCCGTTCATTACAAAAGCGAGAAGTCAAATATATTGTCGGTTAGTTCATCGAAGACTCTCGAGGTCTTGCTTCGGGCCACGTGCTTAACCAAGGTTTGGACAAATCATGAACGACAAGAACAGACTTATTCCATGGCATATCATAGAAGGTATCGCGTAGGTTGTTTAAACCAGTCAGGAAATGTTTAGACCTCTCTTCTGCTTGTTCATCATGACACCTGTTTTAAACCTCTTGGTGTGTCAGTGCTTCAAAGACATCTGTAGTTTTGCATATTTCCTCTAACCGAAGCAATTGGCTAGCAATTGCTTATGAGTCTTAGAACCTGTAGAGTAGTCTTTCCTGCATCGTGGTTGTCGTTTCACTTGAGCACTGGTAGAAGCGGTTCTTTTCCTGACCTTCTTCTTTTTGGACCCCCGGTCCGTTTCCAGCGGAGGGTCTTGATCATCATCTAGCCCCCTCTCGAGTCTTTTATATTGTGACCGATCGCCATAAAGTATATAACAGAATTTTGTCGGCTTCAACGCATCAACTAATGCCTTGTACAGCTGCCTTTGAATGTCTTGACCTGTTGATAGATTCTTAGCTTCCATCTTGTCATTAAGATCTTTTCAGCTCTAGTTCTGACAGATTAAGCAGCTACACATGAGACGTGTTGGCTCCCTTTGATGATCGTACCAGACCTCAACTAGATGTTGATCGATTACTAACTTCTCGATTTTTGGAGTAAATTTTGGAGACTTCCTTTATTGACTTGTTCCTTCATTACTTCTTCATTCCTTTATCGATTGAATCAAGGAATTAGTGATTTGCAGTAATAGACTCGTCTGCATTCCTGTCATACTCAAGTGGATTTTGTTTGGGTTTTTTTTCAGCAACATCCACTGCTTCCTGCATTGTATTTTGCTAGAATATTGATCAACCGTGCCAGGAATGGAGGAGAGTGCTTCAGCATATTGATTTGTTTGTCTGAGTTCCGAGAAGTTGTCTTCTAACACTTTTAGTCTGTAATCAAAGCCAAACAACGAAGCAAAGTTAGGAAGATTTTGTAGCGAGGAGCTTGTAGTAGTAGCAGGTGTCAGAATTGGTGGTTGTTGTATTTGAATGACGAGAGGATTCGGTGTTGAGTGCGATGGTTGGTGCAAGAGAAATGGCTCCACAATGCAGTTTACAGGAGTATCAATTAAAGAGGTGGCTTCAACATGTTGTTCAAAATACATCAACACCGATATCTTGATTGGATGCACATTGTTGGAGACGAAGCCCACATGATACGACGAGCTCTGTTGTTGACACATCAGGATTTACCAGAGTTAGGGGTCACATGAGTGCTTCATTCCTGGTTGCTTGAACCTGGGGCATAAGCATCGGTCATTACATTCATCTCTTCCTTCAAGATTGGCATTGGTATCTTCGACCACCTCATTGCCTTGGTCCTCTACATATGTATCATCGTCATCCGATTTTGTTCCTTCAACATCCATCCCTTCAACTTCATTGTTACTGTCTTCTTCATCTGATGATGAGATATGAGAGGGTGTGTGAATTGTAGGATCGAAAGAATCATCTTCATCAGTTTCCTCTTCATGTATTATTTCATCATCATGAGTTGTGAGCTTTGGATGGATAAAATCATCACCATCATCTTCAGATTCAGACTGTTCTTCATCATCATCATCTTGAGCGTTCTCATCAGCGCCATGTACATCATCATCTTCATCATCCTGTGTAGTCTCATGAACGTCATATTTATCTTCATCTTCATCATCTTGAGCTTTCTCATTGCTATCTGCGTCACTTGATTCTCGAGAGAATCATCCTCTGATCATAATCAGGTGCATCGGGAACCCTTGTGTAGACACCAGTTCCTCATCTACACCAGAACCACTGGCATGAGAGCAGTGAGTTCTTTACGGCTTCTTTTTTGTGATTATCTTGAGTTTCCTCAGCCTCAGTCAAAAACCGCCTCAGAGATCGTCACCAACTCTGAAGTCTTCTGCTTTCCTTTTCAGACTTCTTTTCTTGGGGGCAGTGGGTAGGCTTCTGTTTAGTGTTGTATCTGTATCAGCTATCTTCTACTTCTTTTATCTTTGAGGAATAGTTTCCGAAGCAATAGCATAATACCTTTGTATATCCAGAGTTCGGATGTCCTCTTGGGTTAATGTTACTGGCAGATAGTCCCATCCAACTGATGTCTTCAATTCCTTGAAGATGACAATTGATGTGTGAACATTGGGTCCATCTTTCCTGGTATAATCAATTTACCTTGTTTCTTCGAGGAATTGAAGGGTCTTTTTCCATGACAAAGTTGACGACTAACTTGGTGAAACGAGGATAGTACACGCATTGCCCTTCTTCGTATTTTTGTTCTCTATCTGGTAATGAATCCACCACAAAGAAAAAGCATAATCAACTTCTTCTTATTAGTACATACCCACAATAATTGAAGCTTTGAGAAAGACAAAGACTGTCAATGATTGGTTTACCACAGAGACAATTTGTTGATGATTAAGCGGCAAATGATCCCAGGGTTGATGCATTTATTGACATTAACATCAGTATCTTCCTTATTTCTCCCAGATGACAAGACTAGCTAGAAAGGAGAGAATCTCCTTCTCAAGAGGTGTTCTTCAAAATTCTTATAACCACTTTAGGCAAATTTGAAGAATGTCTCTGAATTGATCAAGACCGAGAATGTGCTTCTTGTTATTCATCTTGAATCTGACAGATCGATTATGAACATAAGCAGAGGCCCAGAATTCTTGCATATAGATCTCTGGAGCATCAGCAGTGACTTGGAATGCCTTGTAGAAAGGAGTGAGTTTTAACACATCGTAGACCACTTGAAGAGTTGCTTCCTTTGATGTGACATCCGAGCTTAAGCGAAGATTACATTTACCAATCTTAAGTCGGTCAGCAGGAGCCACTAACGCATCATCCAATGCAATCTGATCCGCTATTGAGATTTCCATGAGTCTGTTTAAGAAAGAGTGAGTGCAGTTTATAAGAAGACACAATCATTTATTCATGAGAACCTTTATGACTTTTAGCACTTTTGAAGATCAATCATCTTAGATAGACTAATAGCGTATGAGACAAAGGCACCTATCCTAACAACTAAGTTGAATGTAGTTAACCTTGGTTTTGTCAAGCTTTTACTGTCTATTTTAAACTAAGAGATTTGTTTAATTTAATCTTAGTTAGAAAAAATCTGATCTTAAGTGTGTTATGTCAAAAAAATTGGTTAAGTGTTGATAACTTCACTCGTTCGGTCCTCAAAGAAACACCTTGATCGGTTTCCACTATCTATCACTCGTTCGGTCCATATACTTAGTCACTCGTTCGGTCCTTACTATCAGACGCTCGTTCGATCCTTACTAGGACTCACTCGTTCGGTCCTTACAATGAGTCACTCGTTCGATCCATACTTGATCCACTCGTTCGGTCCTCAATAGTCATTCACTCGTTCGACTCATGCTAGATTCACTCGTTCGGTCCTCATAGTCATTCACTCGTTCGGTCCTTTTAGTCATTCACTCGTTCGGTCCTTTTAGTGTTTCACTCGTTCGGTCCATACTAGATTCACTCGTTCGGTCCTCATTAGGACTCACTCGTTCGGTCCTCACTATGATTTACTCGTTCGATCCTACTAGACTTTCACTCGTTCGGTCCTTATTACAAATCCCTCGTTCGGCTCCCTTTTCACTGACACTCGATCGGTCCATATTATGAATCACTCGATCGATTCACTCTACACGACACTCGTTCGATCCTTATTTTCATATTTCTCGATCGATTCACATTTATTTTTTATCGTTCGGTTTCTTTAGGTTGTACTAGATCGATCTTAACAGTTACCACTACTCTAGCATGTCCAGGAAACCATGATATAACAATCTCACACAAAACATATAATATTTATGCATATATCTATTCAATCGAGCACAAAACAATCAAGAACAGGATTAAATCACAACGAATAATAAAACTTGACTAACCTATACATATATCACACCTAATACAGCAAAAGCCCTCAATCAATTTAAGATTTAACCACATTTTAATTTTAAGAACCCTAATTTTATAATTAGGGCAATTTTTGATCAAAAATGGCGAAAACTAACAATTCTTTTGGGATTTCGAGTTGATTAGGTGATGATGATCACAATTTAAGTTATACCTTCGAGATGAAACGGAGTGAATTAGCTTGTTTGATGTGATTCGAGTGGAAAGTGTTCGTGTGTGTGTTTGAGTGTGTTTGAGTGTGTGGTGAACAGTGATGGGGACGGGTGGGGGGTGGTATTGTTATAAACCAATTTTAATTTTGACCTATTTGGCCCCTCTTGTTTAGATGACATCTCAGTTTTGCATTTAAGTTTTATAAGGTAAAATCAAGTTAAACTATTTGGCACTTTTGGTCCCTAAAGTTTTATACTCGCACACCTATAGACTTAACTCAGCAAACCACACCCTAAAGGCAAAAAAGGCATAAAACAAGTAACACATAAAGCACAATCGAGTTAAACATAATTAACTTTCTATCATGAGATATTACGTTATCGTTTGAAAATCTTTTTCCCTTTTGACAGCTCATTTGATCATGACAAAGAAATTTGACATTCTCTCCCCCTCAAACAATGACCCGTTTTCTATTTAAAGAGCTGTAGACATTGTTTGAGAAGTCAAATGTATCTTGAAAATTATTTTCAGATGATGGAATGATTTTGTATGTGACAAAACAACAAACACCAAGATAAATAAGATTTCTCTTATTTATTCACATAGATGCACTGAAACGTACACTTATGGATATAGGAAGCACGGGTTGTGATGCAAAGTAATCACAAGCCTTTGCATGGTCATAAAGTAGACCATGCCCGAGAATAAATTCCCGTTGTTAGGAACAACTGTCTTTTAGACGACATGTTTTCCTCAAGGAGAAAAGCGGGTTACTATCTGAAATAATAGCAAACCATTTGGCATGTTTTGAAAACATTTGAAACTTCTGCTCGAACTTCATTTACAGGCTTGTATCATTGTTAAATGACATTTCTAAGACCGTAAATGTTATCGATTTCAGAAGACATGCCATTGTAAAACTTCTTTTTGAATTTTTCTCATTTTTTAATTTTGTATTTTGTTTTTGAAAAGTTTATATAAAAGAAAATCTTTTTGGTTTTTCTGATTTTATAAAAAATGAAAATAAAAATCTTTTTGTGTTTTTATGATTTTAAGTATTTACTTATTATACAGGATATTTGAAATAGTACCACACTATTCATCAACTTCATCTGCCAATTGTTTCAGAGTCTCCGGCGTAAAACTCCGCATTCCAGCCTTGTTGATAAAAAATTCAATCCTTCTCGCATGAGCTTTAGTGAAGATTGGTCCACCAATTGATATCCGTATTGACAATAAAAGCAAAAGTAAAGTCGATCACACATTCCTCAACATGCTGCTTGATGAAGTGAAACCTGATGTCTATATGCTTGGATCTGATTGAACGTTGTTGCAGCAAAATGCAATAGCGCTTTGTTATCACAGTACAAAGGAAATTTTATTGAATCCAAAGCCATAGTCGTAAGTTGTGATCTCATACCAAAGAACTTGAGCACAACAACCGACAAGCAATATATTCACTTCCGTACAGATATCGCACCGCTTTTCTGCCTTTTAGACGACACTTACAAGTCTATCACCCAGAAGTTGTATAACGCCAGATGTACTACGCGTTGTATCTTTGTCACCAGCCACCGCATCTGCAAATCTGTTAGTGCAAAGGAAAATCCTTCGGCTTTTTTATCAAATTAACCCTTAATTAAATTTATTAAACCCCAAGTTTAACCCCAAAGACCCTGATGTACGTCCTTTTAGATACCAAAAGATCTTTTACTGCATTTTATGTGCATTCGTAGGCCGAGCCTGATACCGGCACTACATGCATATAGCAAATTGTAGGTCAGGTCTACTGGCTGTAAGATAAAGGAGGGTGCCAATCATACCACGATAGTGTGATGGATCTACAGCTTTCCCTTCTTTATCCTCATCCAGTTTGGACTTCTCCACCATGGGAGTATCCACTGGGTCACAAGATTTATAGCCATATTTCTTAAGTGATTCAAGAGCATATTAAATTGGTTTATGAAGATGCCTCTGGGACTTTGAGAAATTTGTAGTCCCTAAAAAATGAATTTTACCCATCATCGACATCTTGAATTTTGCACATTATTTTAGCGAATAGATCACAAAGTTCAGGAGTAATGCAGCAAAAAAATAATATCATCGACATAGATTTTGTACCAGTAGAAGTTCGTGCCTTCTCGACGGATGACAGAGTAGGATCCACTGACCTTTGGAGAAGTCATTTGATATCAGGAAAGAATACAAACATATCATACCACGCGTCGTGGACGTGTTTTCAACCCATAAAGACTTCTAAGCTTGTAGACGTAGTTAGGTTTGTCTGATCTAAAAAATCCGTCCGGTTGGCTAACATAAACATCTTCTCGCAGATTACCATTCAAACGCAGTCATCACATCCATTGATAGATGACATTTCATGTGAGCACAAACGCTAGAAAAATTCGTTATAGCCTCTATTCTTGCAACCGAGCCGAATGACTCTTCGAAATCGTTACCCGCCTCTTGCGATAACTACGAGCGACCAATCGTCCTGTTTTTCATAAAAAAATACCTCCTAATCTATCAAGCTTAAACCTTAATAATACCTAAGAGGAATGACCAATGCTTTATCAGAGGAGGAACAATTCCTAAAACCTCCAACGCTCCAAATCATGAGTTTCCTCTTGCATAGCTTCAATCCAACATGCTTGAGTTAATGCATCTTTGTAGTTCTTAGGTTCGACTGATGTAAGAAAGGCATCATAGTAGCAGAATAAGGCTTGTTCATGGAGTTGTAGTCGTGTGGATCTGGTTGTCGAGAGGCAACTCGATTATATTCTCAAGTGGGTGATCCTTAGTCCATTTGCGATTGTGTTCAGAAACTTGGTGATCGGAAGGCACAATTGTATGAATAACATCCGATGATGAGGATAGATCAGAAGGAACTTCTGGAATTGGAATACCAAAGTATGGATCATTACCCATATGTGCAACTTCAATATCATGATTATCTTCTTCAACATCATGAGAAATAATAGGAGTTTGAGTTTCTTGTGTTGTATGAGAGTAACTTGGTGATGGTGCATCTTGATCAACTGTAGTTGAGGAAGGTGAGCCCGTTGATACAGCATGTTCATGTGCAACTACTTCAGGAATAGGAGCAATGACTTCTGGTACTTGTAAATCAACATAGGGTTGGGGATTAAGTGACTCGTCAAACATTGGTTGAAACAACAAATCCCAGTCAGATCTCGAAGGTGGTACAAATGGTGTTGAAGAAGGAGGGTTCGGCACGAGTCTTGAACTGATTGTTACAGGAGTCATTTCATGAAGTGCGGGTCCTGAACTGCTGTGTTCAGAAGCCATCGCGGTCAGCTCATCAAAGTCAACATGAATGGTTTCAATTATTCGTCTGGTACGTCTGTTGTAAATCCAGAATGCTTTCTTCGTGGGTGCATATCCAATGAAAATACCAATGTCAGCCTTCGGTTGTAACTTGCCCAAATTCTCGCTATCATTCGTTGGGTAGCAGAGTGCACCAAACACATGTAGATACGATAGATCGGGAGGTTTGTCGTGTAAAAGCTCGTATGGTGTTTTACCGTGACGACGACGTATCATGGAACGATTTTGGGTATAACAGGCTGTGGCAACCGCTTCGGCCCATAGAAATAAAGGAGCTTTTGCATAAATTAACATAGTGCGGGCTGCTTCAATTAGCGTACGATTTCGTCTTTCAACAACACCGTTTTGCTGTGGAGAGCGTGCAACTGATGTTTCATGAGAGATGCCAACCTTCTCATAATATTCACGCAATGTCTGATTAACAAACTCAGTTCCATTATCTGTTCTGATGCGACGAACGGTTTCCTTAAGCCGTACTTGGATCATCTTCAAAAAGTTGATAATAAAAGCTGGAGCCTCATCTTTTGATCGCAAACATTTTACCCATGTAAATCGAGAGTAGTCGTCGACAATAACGAGGATGTACTTCTTTCCATTGACACTCGCGACACGCATTGGCCCACACAGATCCATATGCAACAGATAGAGTTTTTCTTGATTGGTGTCCTCAGATTTGGGTTTGTGGGGTTTCTTTGAACTTTTGCCTAATGCACATGCAGAACATAAGTGATCCTTTTCAAACTTGAGCTTAGGGAGACCTCGGACAAGTCCATGTCTTGCAAGATGATTAATAGCACCAAAGTTCAAGTGAGATAGACGACGATGCCATAACCAAGACTTGGTTTTAGACGCCTTTGACAATAGACAAATGGGAGAGGATGCCATCATATTCCCAAGTGAGAGTGTATAAAGATTATCCCCTCGAGATCCCGTCAATAAATCAACACCTTCTAGATTGCGAATGAAGCATGTGTGTTGACGAAAAGCCACTTCGAGATTGGAATCACAGAATTGTCCCACAGAAAATAGATTATGCCCAAGTCCTTCAACGTAATAAACCCTTGAAATAGTAACATTCCCAATCTGATAGTCTCCATAACCCATTATCTTTGCAACTTGATCATTTCCGAATTTGACTGTACCCAAGAATTTACTGATGAAATTGGTGAGCTGAGAGCGATCTCCGGTCATGTGCTTCGAGCAACCGGAGTCCAAATACCAGAGGACGATTTGGACAACCTGCATTCATTAAGAGAAGTAGATGGAATATTGGTTTTTGTGGATCCCCAGGATTTACTGGGTTCCTGTTTGTTAGCAGACATTGGTTTTATAACCTTAGTTTTGCTAACGGACTCAGTATTCTTATTCTTCCTAGGTTTCCTTGAGTATACCAATTTAACCACAGGTTTGGGTGATTCAGATTCTAGAACTATTGGTTTCCTAGAAGGCACTTCATTAGTAGTGGTAATCCTAGTTAAAGGGCACGCATTTCCTACAATAGTGAAGGTCCGACCGGTAGGTCTCCAAATATATCCCCATCTTAGTGAACACTTTTCCTGTTGGTTTCCAAATCTCTTTCTTAGATTTTCTCTTCTTAGGGTTTAGAAGGAATTCACTTCATTCATTGAATTAGAAACAACAAAATTATCAGAAGATATCGCAATCATCACCGTTAATAGACATAATCAGAATTATCATGTTTTTAGAATTTCTATACAAGGACGCAGGATCCATAACTTTAACCGTACATTCATTTATTCAAATAGATTTAACGTTCTAGGGTGGCTTCTACTTTATTTTCGAATACTACTTCGTGTTTGCTGAATCTTATCATTCTGGTATGCCTGAAGGGCTGTGATCCGCTAGCACCTAGTAGAAGTCTTACTCCTTTCTTGTCCTTTTCCTCGGTGTGACCACAACTAATTGTGGATCAATATTGTTGATAGCTAGGAGCAAGTCCTACTATGTTGAGCAATTCCTGAATGACTTTGGGTATTACCTAAGGCAGACTCTAAAAGTGACTCTTGAGGATTAATTCGCTTTTAAATGTTTGTTATTCTCTAAGGACCAAAGCTTCACCTTCCTGGGGAGTTGGCTTAATATAGGGAAGGAGTGAGCAGTCCTTTTATTCAACCAATTTTGGGTGTGATTGGTTCCACTCTTATCCTTAGAAACTTTTGGATCAATAGAGTGGGTCTTAATAGCTCCTTACTAAAGTTTTTCCTTAAGTTTCCTTAACTATTTTTTAGGGCTGCTAGACCAACCTTGTTCCTGAAGTTTTGAATTTAAATCAGAAATTTCCCAAACTTTATATTGATGTTTGATTAAACGCTCACATTGTCTTTTAGATGTGAACATGTTTTGTTTAATCGTTGTCATAAAGTTGCGTGTTATATGTCTGTTTCAAATTGCTCATTCTCAGCACAAGTTTTGTCACTCTATATTCCATTCAATGTTATGAGTCTCAATTTTAATAAGTCCATTTGACTTTATATCATCCATATTCCTTTTAAGGATTAATTTTGCTCTTTCACTTGACAATGACGTGTTTTTCTCTTGAGAACTGAGCTATTAATTACTTATTCAACAACTGAGTAAAACTTGGTGCTTTTTGATCTAAAAAACACTAATTTTCTGTGTAAAATTTTTGATTAAGTTCGAGATTCAGCATACAAAGTGATGCAATGTTTTTCAAAGAGTTGTAAAATTCTTACAAGTTTATCGGAAGTTTCTTTATCAACAACATCCTTTTTGTTGAGAAGCTCATTCCTTGAGTTCGAGACACTTTTGGACATTATCACACTTTGAGAGCTAGTGATAGCTGTGGCAGTGGTTCTTTCTTAAAACTGATCAAAAGCCAGTCAAGATGACGTGTTTAAGCTCTTTCAAGATAGTATTCACCATACTCAGTTTAGGAAATTCTTTTGGAACCTCAACTTTGTTGGTTATGGAAGAAGGAGATGGGTATAAAGGTGGGACCGAAGTCGCTTTCCAATAGGCATGTTCACTATATAAATCAGATTGTCGAACAAAATCTTTGTTGTAATCGTTATTAAGAACAAATAATTAATGGGTTAGTGTTCACTGTTTTTTTTACAACCATTGGATCTTGTTCCTTCAAATAGCATTTTTGAACGACTCTCTACAAAGCATTAATGTCTCATCAGAATCAGGAATCACAATAGTATCCATTTTAAGAATGTCATCCCGTTCATACAGTTTTAGCTTTGACTCCCGAACTTTCTTCAGATAGAAAGGTTTTTCAAAACTGATAGCTTGTTTTGTGGAATGATCATAACAAATTTTGGAATTTAGTCATCATATTGAACAGTTTGCGCTGGGTGACTTTTGAAAATCATATTATCATAGTTGATTAATTTCTTTTATAAGCAATTTCTCTATCAATATTTTCTGTTTCTTCATTTTTAAATCATTTTTGAGATCTGAAACTGTTTTCATTAAAGAATCCTTTTCTTGCACTTGTTCTGAAAGAGTGCTTAAGCGTTCAATCTCGGCATACTGTTTATTGATCTGAAAAACTGTTAAATTTCATATTTCTTTCAATCTTTAACCTCATTCTTTAAATCTGTCAAGCTCGTAGTACAAAGCTTGTTGGCATTTTTTTATTCCAGATTAACATTGTAGTGCTAGTTCATCACTGGGGTTTTTTATTGTTCAACTTTGATAATGTCATGACATCTTGTGAGCGAAAGAGTTAGAAGTCTGACAGTTTCCTGTTGTGTTTCAATCAGATACTGAGATAAGAATGATATTGTTATCCCTGGTTTATTTCAGTTATCTGGTTCTGATTCACATCATTAGACTGTTCAGAAGACGTCATTATCTGCTCACTTTGATTGATTAAATCATAGGCCAGATAACCGGATTGTGTATCTCAGTGAGTGCATCTGAGCCATTCCTAGAAAGATTCGCCATGAGAGCAATCATGGCTGAGTTAAGTTCATCACAATCAGAGTCATAGGCATCTAGATCATCGGCTTGATAACCAACATTATGGGTAATGACAGTCTGAGAGGTTTGAGTGTCAGGAAGTTCTGGATCTCCCAAAATGCTATTCTTCCTCTGTTAAAACGGACCACTTACTTGAGCTTGATCAGCACACTTTATATTGAACCACATTTCATCCCTTTTTTTCTCTTGGGCATAGTAACTGCTTGGAAATATGACCCTCCCCTTTGCTGTTTGTAACAGATGATAGTCGTTGTTTCCCTGTGTTGCTTTCCACTTGCTCTTGGAGTGTATTTTCTCGTTGTTCCAGCAGTATAAGTAGTTTGTCTCCCTTGAACATGTTGCACAGTTACTTTTCCATCATAGATAGTAGCTTGTTGACGAGGATTTAATGAAGTCCTTAGCTGATTGTTGGTAGTAGGATACAGGGATGTGAGAACAGAGTTAAGAATGTCATCATGGATTTGATCGCATCAAATGGATCATACTTTCTAGAACACTGGAATTAATTAGACCGGGTCTGGTTGGGAAAATTCAGATTGTTGATGTTGGTAAGGTTGTGGAACAGTAATTCCAATTGTGGGATGTATGATTGTTGGAGAATAAACGTTGTGGTGAACTAAGGATTGGTAATAATTTGATGGCGATAAGGTGATGAAAGAGGTGTTGATTGATTGTTGTGAATTGTTGAGTTCTAATAAAGGGTGTTACAAACTCGTGATGACGGCATATGGTGAAACATGATGTTGGAAGTTGAGGAGTTCGGGAGAGTGTGTAGATGAGATTGATAAGTTGACAGAAGGTAATTGGTGAGATGCAAACTAAGCAAGAGGATTGAAGTTACGTTCATGCAATCTAACGAACGATCATTTGCTATCTTCGTGTTGTTGCAGGTAAAGCATGAACGCTGAATCAACATGGTAGGATGCAGTCTTTGACCATATAACATTCAGTACAAAAATTTGCTTATTTCTCTCATGAAGAGTTGTTTAAAAACTTGGTGTTAACCTTAAAATTGCTCCAATGGACATCTTGTAAGTGTTCTATCATTGGTAACAGAAGTGTGAACCTTTTTTTATTTTGTCTCTCTTACCTTCCTTCAAGTAGTACTTAAGTAACGACTCTCCTTTCTTGTAAGTGAACTTATCGAATATTCATACAGCTTGCATTCTATTCTTGTTTTGTTAAACGTTCCTTGCTTTAGCAAGTTTATCTTCTCCAAAGATCTTCTTGCAACACGATGTTGACTCACAGGAGAATAAATTTCAGTTGGAAGGCGTTGGTGAAATGTTGTTTATTGCTTTGATTCACTCATTCAGCTTGATGGCTTCAAGCGGGATGTCGGTTCAATATTATTCTTAAGCCTTGTTTGCTCATCCACAGTGATTGAAGGCCCCAAAACGGAGTGGTCCTTTTCAACAGAGGAAGAATCATTCTTTCCATAGGTCTATTCAACATATACAGTTCCATTCCGCTCTTCCAAGAATCATACAAGTGTTTTTCAAGCATTGGTGGTTTGTTGTCTCCCTTCCTAAGAGAAGGACTTCTCAGTAAGAGTCGTCATTGTGGTATCAAAAGATTACAAATGATCGATCTGGTTGTAGAAAGAAATTGTTTGGTTATGTGATTGTTAAGTCTAGAAATGAAACTACACGGGATTTTACAATTCTCGACAAAACCGGGAAAACAAGTGTTTGTTTCACGGGATTTTACAAGTCAAAGAAATAAACCGTATAATTTAGAACTTTGAGTTAACGTGTCTTAAATGGAATTGACTAGTTCGGTTGACAAAGAAATTGCCTAGTTCGGTTGTCTTGTTCGGTTGACAAAGGGACAAACTAGTTCGGTCCATTGTTGGTTGACAAAGAGTTAAATAGTCGGATCAGCTGGTTCGGCTATGTTGTTCGCGTAGATTGCTCTCCGCGTTCAGCTTGCCTCACACAACCCCACCACACAAATCCTCACGCCTATAGTTCGGCTCCTCGCTCGGTCGCAGGCTTCATATCAGTGCATTGGTTGTCATAACACAACTGCTACGCCTTTAGTCTCGGCACTGCACTGACCGCCGCTCTCCTAGAGATCCTACTCCTCCGTCCCACCCGCCTCCGGCCGCTCTCAAACCTCTAGTTCCCCCCCAGGCTCTCACACAATCAACGCCTATAAAATACATACACCACATGATATATACCTGTCTAATCCAAGCCTAATTGTAGTCACTCACTACGTCTCTCGCCCCTTACATAGTGTCATGTGTATACAAACCCCCAACCCCACTAATATAGTGTTAGATCACCCACCCCCGTGCCAGCGACTCATGTGTCCCCTGAGTGTGTTCCCCCGAAGTCCTTCCAGGCTGCTCTATTCAAATACTGAACAATGTGAACATCTAACCAGACATACCTACTCAGTAGAAATCCGATGCGGACTCCGAGTCCACACTAGCTATAACGACCCTAGATCGCCATTCTTGTTCCGGTTTACTAGTCTCAGGTACCAACACTACTACGAAACTAAAATTTTTCAAAAACTCAAAAAGACACATTTTGATTGGTTTTTAGCAAAATTCTCCTTGTACAACTCGTGTTACTAACCCTTTAGGACAATAAAATGAAAAACTTTAAGGTTCCCTCGCTATTGCCCAAACACTCATCTTTGAATCAAAATTTATGTTCTTTATAACGATTTTAAACACAATCACAACAAAAAAATAAAAAATGGACAAACATAAAAACTAAACAACACTCATGGCTCCTTGATACCATTGAAGAAACATTGAATCTAATGATCTACCTAGAAAAAGAGAGGAGAGATGTGGGGTTGTGATGTTTAGTGAGAGGAAAAGTATATGGAATGGATGAAGTGGTATGACTATATGAAAATGGGAAAATGAAAAAACCACCCTCCTCTCATGGCTAGGAGAGGGCTATACTAGTTCATGATGGCAGGCCTTGGGATCATGATGGGCTTCCCATAGGGCCTTGGGGCCGATTAGCTTCCCTATACTTAACATGACACAATCTACGAGCATAAGGACTATTAAACTTGCGAAAGTGACCCGACACTCTTTGGTGTTTCCACAAAACTTCAAACATCAAATTTCAAGTCAAAGTTGAGATGTATAAGTATGTTACTAATAATCTCTAGGACTAAAATGATGATTCGTTTCCACCATCAACCTTAGACATCTACGGAATTGACTTCCTCACCTCACAGGAACTTGAATTAAAAAGGATTCTAATGAATAAAATGGAGGTGGGATAAAATCAATTGACAGATCTGCTATTCGAAAAATCTTTTACAACGCAATTGGTTAAAGCCTTAATAACATAGAAAGGACCTCCTTTTCCTCTTATGGTGATGTTTTATCATTATTCCTAAGAACAAGGGTACGGATAAAGATAGATGGAAAAACCCTTTGCTAGATCAAACCGAAGGACCAAAGGAGCAAGAGGATTAGGCAATAATTGCTGAGTCATCCATAAAGAACCTACTCATAAGGAGAGCTAGGAAACAAGTTCTTCAAAACAAGGGGCTCCAGTCTTAACTACCGACCTTGAATGAGACTACCACATCTTGAGTTCATTACAGGTGATGATTGTGTCTTCTGCTACTAGAAAGGTACAGGATGAAACGTCAATGGCACCCTCACCTCATCACAAAAATCCTGACGTGAATGGCACCTAACAAAGACTATTTCTGATTTACCTCATCAACATTGGATAACTGACTTAGCATAAGCTGCAGGCACTCAATCCTTTTGATGAGTTTATGGCTACTCCATCAATTTTCTTGCTGTCTTTGATAAACAGACTCAAGATTGATCATTTGACTCAAGAACTGCTAATCGGTCCTACCTATGATCTTATAAAAAGTACGTGCAAGAGTGTAGCTAAATTGGACTATCACTGGAGAAGTCTTTCAAGCTCCTAATGAACAATATAGACTGGAATAATCCGAAGGAAAGACTATTATAGTATCACTCTGAAATCTCTAGATAAGCACACTACCTGTTAAACGAATGATTCCTAAAGAGAGCGGAGGGGACGTCTTGTTATGACCATTTCATATCGATTGTTCATGAATACAATGACCTTGAAATCTAATAAGTGGAGAATGGAGGAAGCTTAAGGTGCTTAGAAGTAGGCACTTACTTCCGTACTGTATATAAGAGCCGAAGGGAGCCTTAGCCTGATATGGACTGTGCATAGATGCTAAATTGAGATTGAAGCATGGAGTGTCCCGCAGAAGACTAATATTAGGATTGGTGTGTGTGGGTACCAATAGACTATGGCAAAACAAGACCGTAGTTGGTGACATAGCCTACTAGGAGTCCATGTGAAACTCTCTAGAGATGTACTATTTGTGGATTGTGGCCTTAGATTAACATGGATATGACTGTATTATTGGATCAGTAAGAAACTTCAAGCGCACAGGTAGTCATCAGCGTTTATCAGTTTTGAGATGCGGACTGGAGAGGATGTTCGTGTATTAATTAGTGTGAGCACGGTATGAGAGATGTACGGTAAGTTGATCTATAGACACGGCGCTGAGTGATGCCTTGCTCTTATTACAGTGATCTAGAGAAGATATAGAGACTTCTAAAGAGATGTGATACTCGGCCGAAGACATATATAGAACAATGTACGAATAATATGTTTAGTGCAAGCTCACCAATCTCAGTAGGAATCGACCCCCCCAACTCCTAATAGAGCTGTGGTCATCCACTATAAAGTGTCAATTCTAAAATAAAACCCTCCACGTCACATACATAATAATATCTTCAAATCTCACGAACATTACTCAACTTGCTAACCTAACCGATGATAATCCTCTCACCACTAGTAATCATCCAACACCCACCACCCTCTAATAAACAAAATCATTTCCCAACTACCCACTCATCCCCCCTACTCATATAACCCCACTCCCCCGTTCAGCCCTTCAACCACATACTACCCACCATAATAAGACACCCCATCTATACAAATCACTCTACACTCTCAGCCGTACTCTCAATCATAC
Source organism: Tanacetum coccineum (assembly GCA_026074375.1). Lineage (NCBI taxonomy): Eukaryota > Viridiplantae > Streptophyta > Magnoliopsida > Asterales > Asteraceae > Tanacetum > Tanacetum coccineum. The sequence goes on from BQNB010065701.1 coordinate 27,052, forward strand.
CACCATACTCCACATTACTATACGTCGCCTACTAAAATCCTCTGATCTACACCTTCCAATTTACATCCACTCCCTATTATCCTCCACATTGCCATAACTCCATAACCCCTGACTCTGCCAACTGTCTCACTTCCTGCCACCTCCACACTACCTCTAACCTACTCCAACCCCTTGAACACAATAATACTCATACTGTCACATAGAGTCCCCACGTAACCTCTATCACTTCCACGCAATCCCAACTGTGTCAACCTCTACCCCAAATAAATCGCAACACTCCCCCACGCCCCACACATCTCAATCCCTCAACCATCTCACTTCCAATACCCAATTCAACAATGTAAGAAGAGCACATATAAATATAACCATGACAGTGATCTAAATTCCAATAAATACACACTCGAACCCCTCCACAGTCGATAATATAATCACTTCCAAATCTAATAGTTGAGTCATTATAATCACCCGTCTTACAACTCCAATGTCACCCCACCAATTCAACATGATACTCACATCTGTCTGTGTACCTATAACATGAACAACGCAACCTCATTAAACCCTCGTTGAAGTCTTGAGAATAGAAGTAAATACTTCTTAACATGTACAATATACCACTCTTCCGCCCCACCCTCCGTCTACTCCCCCTCCATACCACTTACTCATACACCTCATCATGACTCCCTCCTTCTCACCCACACACGCTAACTAACACCAAATCTATGATCACACGTAACACTTCCAGAGTCAATACCACACACCATGACCAACCTAGTATACTCGTATCCCCACATAATACCCACCTTCCCCACACTATGTAACCAATGTCCCATAAATACAAACTCCACATAATACTACAGACTATGCCCATCTCAAAACAGTCACATCCCTTTCATGTCGTACTATCATGCCCACATACACTAGTGCCTACGACCTCACCATAACTGTAGAGACCCAATAAAAAAAACTTCACACACAAACCCCATTCAACACACTTTCCCCACTAACAAATATAAACTACCCCATAAAATATATAACACCCCTAACCAATATGTGCCTCTCATCAGGATCGAATGTGAGTCCGCGCCCCTAACCATACTACTCCTAACCAACAACATTACACCATCATTCCCCTCTCACCCCCCCACCCACTACCACATAGAAAACAACATTCTAATATACCCACCGAAAATTACCCCACAGACCATCCCTAAATACTATCACTACACTCCTATACACACCAACTGTGTCCCTGTCCTCACCTTTCAATATACCCTCCCAATCAATCCTCAACCTCGTTATTCTAATAAGCCCTACTCTATAAATACTCTAATAGTCTCCACTCCCATACTACCATATCACATGTGTGCCAACATAGAGAACCCATACACCTCACAAGCTCTATCCTATCCCATCTATCCGTTACAACAACTCTCATCCATATCCACTACACCCTATGTCCACTCAATCCAGATATTCCCCATAACCTTTTTATCTAAAACCTCTCATCAATAAACCAACCCCCCCAAACCATAGATAAATCTACATCTCTCTCACACACCACACACATATCACCCACACATAGTGATCTAGCTCTCAATCACATAAAATTCCTTTATCATATCACACCTCACCACACCCACCACGCACGCACACCCACACTCCCACCACCTATACTGCCCGCTCTACCTCCATTTTCATTAAATTTATGTGATGACCAGAAACACACCCCACACTCATCAACACCACCCCACACTCATCCAACACTCATTCACGCTACTTGTCACTTGTCATGTATCAGACACCTCCCTTCTCCTCACATACGCAACCCTCTGTCCGCCCCTTCACCACTCTCCCCACATCGTACTATTGTCCATCACTGTCTCTCATAACATATAGTAATCTCACTTCTCACCACGATCCTTTCGCCATGATTCTAATAGTGTGTGTGTCTAACACACATTTGCCTAATTCCCATCTCACCCTCCACACTAACACACTCTACCTAATCAACATGTGCCCTCCACACTTTTCACCTCAGACAACTCCCAAACTCCCTATCGCCCGGTCTATGTCCCCACACTCAACACAATAATATAACCACCAGTTCTCCCCCCACTCGCACCACCCTAGATCTCTTCAGAGCATCCTAACAAGTGCCTACTCTCCCAAACGCCCACCTCACGTCCTCCAGACAACACAATCCACCAACATATTCTCTGTACTATTCCCAATCTGCACAACCATCTACCCACACCTACTATTATCACCTCTTACCCCCACACATCCACCACGAACTTACTCTATATAAGACCCAACACACTCTCAATGTCCCAATACACTCCCACACACACACCCACAACACCCCCCACCCCCACCCCCCCCCACCACCTACCCACCATGTCTACTATCCAATCATCCCACTAATTCCCCCCCCCCCACCCATACCACCTCAAAATACACTGAATCAATCTCCTACAACAACACCTCACTCCATAACCACAAATAGAGATCAACCACAACACTCACATCCCCAATAGTACCACCTCCAACTCTTACTAACTGTCTCCATACACATCTACCACCCCTTTAATTCCTCTTAATTAAAATGTTGTTAACCCCCAACCACATTCACACCATTGTGTGACCTAAGTTACACATCAACTACCCTCCTACACCCAATCAGACATCCAGCACCCCAACAGTACCATCATCAACTAACAATCAGAAGACACAGTTCGCAGATCACACCTCTCTCTCACTACCTCCAACCCATTTACACAAATTACTTGAAGTAGCTATACAATCTGTCCCTACATACCAATCCGCCCTATTCACCATCTCACCTCAATATAATCAATAAACATATCATAAGTACACTACACTACACATACCCATGGTTACTATCCTCCCATCCTAATCATACTTCGCTGTGTCCCTTACCTTAATCCACCGCCTCTCACAATTCATGAACATCCCCACCTATGTCTATACTGCATCAAGACCTCCTGAATGTCCTGTAATATAAGATATCTCAACCTTTTATAATCTCCCTCTATTACAAAACTTCAATCCTACCGATACTCAGATTGAACTAGTAAGATGACACTATGTATCCGCCTACCCGATAATGTATATGTTCCCAATACGCCATATATCAACTAGAACTACCCTCAATAATTTACTATTATGCACTCCCTCACAACCGCCTCCATACTCACACCACTACTCATGTATAGAGATACCCAACTAATAACGCTACATAGGCCTTAACTAACAAAGACAATGAGATAGTTTAATCCAAACTCAACCACTCCAAACACTCCTTCCTATAATCCATATTACACAATAAACTCAATTCCCTCTGTGTATCACACCCCATTCAACTCTGCTAATTCAAGCCTCATCCCCACCTATGAAACCACGGAAATCATCTTCAGCTCTCAAATACCATTCCCTAAAGATAAGTGAGATTAGAGAAGACTATGCTGTCGCGCGTTCGTCTCCCATCAAATCCTCTAAATATAATGTAGTGTGTACCGCCCCCCCCCACACTCCGTTTGAGGATAAATATGATATTTGGAAAAGCAATGTCTTGGTGAAAGAGCATGTCACACCTACAAAGAAATTCTTTGCCCCTCTGTATGTCTAGAGTAAACAAGACCAAAGAGTAGACTCTCTGCACTTCACTCCGTCGCCAAACCGCCCCTGGGAAGAAGTATGCATGTCAAACAATTCCCCACCCTAACACCCGTGATAAGTAGCCCAACACCAGCCTCCGCTCCCGACTGACCCACGTTATAATAGTATCTAGTCTCCCCTTGCTTATTCGCTCATTGTTGAGACCGTTTCTCTTCGATAAATGCAGAAAACCTGCTTTGAGGTTTTTGATGAATGAACTCTAATACCCAAATGTTGTTAGAAAAAGTTCTATACTTTAGTTGGAAATAATGTCAAGATTATTCTTCTAATTGAATCTACTCCGATCAAAGTGTTCGGTTCCTTCACGGATTTGAAGGTTACTCCAAACAATCCGGCTTACGAACATGACCCAAAGAAAGCCAGATTCGTTTCCGTATCACATTGTCCCAGCCTAGCGTTATTGTGTTACAGAGTTTCGCTCATAGGACCATGGGGAGGAAATTAAAGATGGTGTGGTGGTGATTTGGTATCCTGTTTTCCCGCTGAGGTCTGGGACTACATGAATTCATAGACCACATGATAACATACAACGGCCAACATACATAAAGACATCATGAAAGCTCAAGTACATGTTTCAAGACTTCCGCTACTCTGATACCGTACGTCTTTCTTGAAATGACAAAGTATTAAAGTCAAAGAATTTCAAAGATGTTTTAGTCACTCTGATAGACGAACGTCTTTTCGAAGTGACGAAGTGGTTAAAGTTAAAGAATTTCAATGAGATTTGTAAAATTAAAGACTTTTCAGTCAAAAAATCAAGAAAGGGTTTTTTATGAGCATGTCGGTCAAAGTCGTCAAGTGTCACAAGATGCAAAAGTTCATTAAGAATGGCGAAGAGATTATGCTTGGTTTGATGATCTAATGATGCTCAAATATCCACATTCTCACTATAAGTCAAGATAAAAGGAACCAAACATGCTCGAGCCTAAAGTCAAAAGATTACCACAACATATTTTCATAAGAGAAAGTCAAGTTTGACGAGCTGGTAAGACTTAAGAGATTTAGCATAGTTTATGCTAGGTTTTAAATTTTGTATAAAATGAATGTAACCTCCCCTTAGGGCGGAGATTGTGGGAAACAAGAAAAGTTTTCGGGTCCTCTTCTTAGTTGTAATAGTCTTAAGCCCTGTTAGATTTTGTTATATGATATAGTCTAGTAAGTAGTCTGGCCCAAGGCCCTATGGAAAGCCTTAGTTAAAAGCCCATGGACGGCACTTGTTTGTAGCATATATTACCCTCTTCTATGCCTTGGAGAGGGTGGTTGGTTTTTTTTCATTTCTCATTTTACACACATTATATTTTTTTCATCTATTCCATATTCACTTTCTCTCTTATAAACTTTCCAACCCACTTATCTCTTAGTTCTTGCATTATTAATAGTTTTACTAGTATCTACAGGTTTTATTTGATCCTAGAATTTTCAGATCAGTCTACAGGTTGAAAAAAGCTTATACTGTCTTAAGAAAGCACCTAGTGCATGCGTATGACATAATTGTTCTTCTTTCCTTAATGAACATGGCGTTCACTAAGGTTTATAAATTGACCAAACTTTGTTTACACAACGGTCATAGGGGCAAGACATATTAATTGTACAAGTATATGTTGCACGCATTTATTTTGGTTCAACAAATTCAAGATTTTTTCAAAAAATGTTTTGCCAAACTTAATGAAAAATAATTTTTGAAAATGTCAATGACTGGGTGAACTAATGTTCTTTCTTGGACTTCAAGTTCAATCAATCTCCCGTGGAATTATTCATAAGTCAGTACATATGCAATAGAGTTGCTAAAGAAACATGGTCTAGTTGAATGTTGTTTTATGATTACACAATATGGCAGCTGAGAGGCGGGATGCTTCTGATTTACAAGTCACTTCACTCATAAATGATAAACGATTTATCGTCGATTTATGATAGGTATATGATATGTTAGGAGGGCTTTATGTACCTAATAGGCAGGTCGACCAGACCGGGACATTGGCTTTTTGCTACTATGTATGTGTCATTACCAAGCACGTTCCTACCATCAAACACTCAAAGAGGGTTTTAAACGGATCTTATGGTACCTGAGACAGTCCTATAAATGGGCCTTTATGGTATTCGAAGGATTTGGATTCAAAACTTATTGCTATTCAGCATGCGGACCATGCAATGTAAGGATGATTGTTAAGGGTACATCAGGAGGATTGCATATTTCTAGGTGAAAGTCGTGAGTTGGAGTTTTTAAAGAAACAAGATTGTACTGCGATTTGTTCCACATGCTGAAGCTGATATGTTTCTTGTCTGATGCTATGTAACAAGGGGGCTATTTTCCAGTCGACCAGACATTGCTTTTGCTACTTTTGTATGTGCTCGATACCAAGCACGTCCTACGGTCAAACACCTCAAAGAGCTTAAACGGATCTTTCGGTACCTGAGACAGTCCTATAACATGGGCCTATGGTATCCGAAGGATTCCAGATTTGAACTAATTGCCTATTCAGATGCGGACCATGCAGGATGTAAAGATGATTGTAAGAGTACATCAGGAGGATTGCAATTTCTAGGTGGAAAGCTCGTGAGTTGGAGTTCAAAGAAACAAGATTGTACTGCGATGTCAACTGCTGAAGCTGAATATGTTTCATTCTCTGCATGTTGTGCACAAGTTATTTGGATGCGTACTCAACTGCTTGAGTATGGATACAAGTACAATCGGATTCCGATGTACTGTGACTCCAAGAGTGTCATTGCTATTTCATGCAATCCGGTCCAACATTCTAAGATGAAGCATATTGACATCCGGTATCATTTTATTTAAGAAGATGTTGAGAAGGGTACTGTGGAAATTTACTTTGTCGGGACAGAATACCAACTTGCGGATCTATTTACTAAGGCGCTTCCAAAAGAACACTTTGAGTATTTAGTTCATCGAATAGGTATGAGATGTATGACTCCAACTCAGTTGGAAAGTCTGACAAAGTTATCTTCTTGAAAAGCTCATACATCAAAAACATGTAAATAATTTTTTTCAAAAACAAAAGAAAAAAAATTCAAAAAATTCAAAATACCAAAAAGATTTGACATATTTTTCATATTAAAAATAAAAAAAACATAATTTAAAATGATCTAAGTGGGAGTTCTTAAAATTTTCCATTCACATACATCTTGTTGGAATAAAATAAAAACAACGATCTCTCACAAATACTACATTTGGAAAAGGTTATAGTTTCAAGGGGGAGTTTTTATTTAAGCATTCTCATTTTTGGAGTAAGTTCTTTACATGATTTCATTTCGAGGGGGAGTTTTTTGAAAAAGATTCATTATTCAAGGGGGAGTTTGTGAAAACCGAATCCATTTATCGAGTTTGAGAAGAAATTCATTTCAATCTTTTTGAGTTCATTACAACGATTTCGATTACTTTTCTTTCTCAAACGTAAGTGGGTGAGACTAATCAGATTGATAATTGATTGTTTTGCACTATCGAGTTTAAACTCGGTAATATTGATGTTTACCGAGTTTGTGTTTGTTATGTTTTTATAGAGTTTGTGAAAATAATTGTAATCAAGGACGATAATAAGCAATGGGTATGTGTAAATAAGTGATAAATAGCTTAGGGATCGTTAATTAGTAACTGAAATTGAAACTCGGAAATGTATGGTGTTTATCGAGTTTGACAAAATATTCAGTTTGATTGATTGGAGTATGAAAAATGGAAAAATGAACATAAAAATCGAGTTTAGCTTTTCATAAAGTAAAAGGAATAAGTGTATATCTTGTTTGAGAAACTCGGAAGGGTCAAGCTATCAAACTCGGAAGAGTCAAAAGGTCAAACTCGGTAATGGTCAAAAGTCAAAATTCAGTGAAAATTTAATTTGTGTATATGTGAAGTTGTGTTCAGAAAGAAATAACTTTGATGATTAATGTTTAATGTTTGAATGACTGTGGTACAAAAGGATCAGTTTCTCATGTGTGATGAAAACGTTAAATAATTTTGGCAAAGAAATCAAGTTTTTATGAATTCTAAGCTATGGGTCATATATATCTATTCGTAATTGTTTAAGTGGACTAAGTCATGTCCGGTTTAGGCCGTTTTCTGCAATGAACAGAATGAGGAG
>BQNB010065702.1:0-30514 GCA_026074375.1 Tanacetum coccineum
AAAAAGGTACTCATCAATGATTCAGATGCTTAGAGATTTTGACAGAGAAGATTTAGAAACTCTATGGAAATTGGTGAAATCTAAGCATGGATCTACAAGACCAGAAGAGGGATATGAGAGACTATTATGGGGTGATCTAAGGACAATGTTTGAGCATTATATAGAAGATACAGTATGGAGAAATCTACTAGGAAACAAAGTGTTGATTTGGAAATTAATTGATTCCTGTAGTGTACACTTTGTGAGGTTTCAAGACATGAATCTCTTTATGTTGGTTGAGAAGAGATATCCCCTTACACTAGCAAAAATTATAGAGATGTTGAACAAGAAGCTTCAAACTGATCATCTGAATGAAATGTCTTATCAGCTTCTTAAGCTTATGACAAAATAGCTCAAGAAACAGTTAAGTGTTTAAAAGCATCCTCCTGGGGATTATGAATCTTTTAATGAAGAAACTTGAGATTTTTGAAGAAGAATATCAAGTTTATGGGAGGATTGTTAGGATTAAAATCCTTTTGTGCTGTTTGGAAGTTACTACTGCTAAGTGGAAGTTAAGACTATTAAGGTATTAGCAACAGTTGCTAAGTATAAATTAGTGATGTTAGTAATCTTAATGTCAAATATGCTAAGTAGTTAGTACTGCTAGTTACTACTGCTAGTGTAAGTAGTATTGCTAGTTACTACTGCTAGTGTAAGTTACTACTGCTAGTATATGTTACTACTACAAGTTACTACTGCTAGCGTAACTTAGTACTGTTAATGAAGATTGAAGAAAACTTTCTAAGTAGTTAATGTTGTTTATACACAGTTAGTGTTGCTGGTACAAAAGTTACTACTGTTGGTGTGAAAGTTACAACTGCTTAAAGATTACAACTGCTGAAAGAGTTTATGCTGACAGAGAAGATATCAAATACTTATCAGAGAAAAGATAAAGATTGCTTATGAGATATTTTTGTAAAAGATACGTATAAGTTATTTGTTTAGAAGATCATGATAACTTAAGAAAATATTGTAAGCCGGTTAGGACTCCTTAGTGTATAAAAGGAGGTCCTAGGGCATAGAGTTAGATATATAGAAATCGTTTGTTTTGATATCGATATAGCTTCAAGGTTTTGTAACCCTAACACTATTAAGAGTGTTCGTATTATATTGAGGCTGAAAGTTTGGTAAACTATTTGTTATTGATCTTATTCATTACTGTTTTATTAAAATTCTTCTTAGTATCATTGACTAGATTCCGCATAGTCTTTGATATTCACAATCAAAGTATCTATCATAGTTGTTTTGGATTTATTCAATAGAACTTAGGCTTATACAAGCTAAGCAAGATCTATTCTAAAAAAAAAGATCTATTCTATTGGGATCAACAAGTGGTATCAGAGCTTGTGAGAAGCTTTGAATAAAAAGAACCTTTACTACACACAAGATCTACTTTTTCAAGAAGCAATAGATTCTCAATCTACTCAAACCATCAAGCTTCCTATACTCCAACCTGGTGAGTATGATCTCTAGAAGATAAGGATGGAGCAGTACCTACAGTGCATTGATTACACTCTATGAGAGATCGTAGAAAATGGTAATGCACCCATAGTAACAAAAAATTTAGGAAACAAAGAGTGCTAACTTGACCAATCTGATCAAGGGTAGAGCAATCAATACAATGTTTCTCATAGTCAGTGTTAGAGGTAGGAAAAGAAGATGCTCATGTGACACTTACAGCTATCCATGACACACAAAAGATTGAAGTTCCAATGCAAAGTTCTTCTGTCTCATCCGACTTCACAAAGAAGCTCTTAAACTTTGAGAACATTTCTCCAACTGACAATGAGATTGCTTCCTTGATGGACACCACCGTTCATCATGAAGAACCAAGTGGTCAAACATATTCTCTTTTTACCGTACCAATAACGGTAATCCCTGAAATCACGTCTGCTTTTACCACAACCATTCCTCCACCACCTCCTTCCTTCAATCCTCTTCCACAACAAGCAACACCAACTCCTACACAACAGCTTCGGAAGTAACAACCTTATTTCCTACACTTCCAGACTTCGCATTCGTATTCAGATTCAATGATAGAGTCACCAACTTGAAAAGAGATCTGTCAGAAATGAAGCAAGTTGATCAGTATGCTCAAGCTATCTCTTCAATTCCTGCTATTGCGTCGCCATGACCATTAGTGTTATTTTGAAGAGTTTCATGATTAGCAAGTGCCTCAGACACTCTTGCTTCGATTAGTTGCTCAACAGCAGCAGCTGTCATAGGGGCAGCAGCCGCAGCAACCCTTGCAGCAGCAGCAGCAGCCCTTACAGCAGAGGTTATCTTTGGTGGCATATTGTTCTAAATCACAACAATATAAAATACGTGAGCTTTCATAAACATCACAACATGATATGGGTACAACATATATATAACAAGATTACATCACACAGTGATTATATAACATGACTAGGATCACAACATATAACAGAATTAAGATCGACATGACATAATACAACACATCATATATAACAGGAAAACATACATGATTGTCTGATACAAGAAATAAATAATACAAACCCTACTGTTGTGCTAGCTGGGCATAAAACCCATAATACTTAGCCGGCTAACATAACGATAGCTATAAACATGACATGAAAAAGTAAACCTAGGCACAATTATCAGCGCCCTCGGGATCATCTGCATGAGTTAGATCTCTAGCCTGGAGTGCCTCAATCTGCCCTAGAGCCGCTGACAACTGTCCCTGTAGAAATGAAACTTGTGCAACCAATGTCGTTGTCAATGCCTCCTGTGAAGCGATACGATAATCCTGAATCTGTGTGTGAGTCCTATATGCCTGCAGCTCCTGCTGAACTCAATCTCACTGACTGTGCCCAAGCCTCTCGAGAAACTAAAGCCTCCTGCTCCATCAACAACACAGTCTCCTGGTTCCAAAGGCAAAACGGTGGTTAGTATTCTCTCTAGGATTATTGTTGTTGCTACTTCCTACTATATTTGGCTGGAAAGGAATGGTCATTTGTTCAAAAAGAATACTTCATCTCCGGATCAGATTGTTGATGTTATTATGTCTACGGTGCGACTGAAGTTGGTTACTTTCAAGTTCAAAAAGATGTCTACCAAGTCTCGTTTGATGCTTGACCAATGGAAGATTCCAAGCTATTGTATTGTTCATGATGGGAGTACCAGGTGAGAGTTCTACTCTTTTTTCCTTGTCTAGGGTTTTTCCCATTGGGTTTTCTTTGGAAAGGTTTTTTAAGGAGGCGGTCTCACTTGGATCACTCTTGCTCCTATCGTGTTGCTGCTGGTTTACGGGATGTTCGCTTAATTATATGTTCTCATCTTGGTTCATGTCTAGTTTAGTCTATGTAATTTTCTAAGCGTTGTTTGTGTTTATGGCATGTCATAAACACTAGTTCATCAATCTGTATGTAGCTTGAGGTTAATGTGGTACTTTAGCCACATTCCTTTTGTACTTAACTGTTTTTTGGTTAATATATTCACCGGGGAAACCCTTTACCCAAAAAAAACACAGTCTCCTGGTGAAACTCTTTGTCCTCAATCAATACGCCAACTCTCTATGATAAGCGAGTCTGTCTATCCTGAGCATCCTTGATCACAACATAAATAGCATGAGTGTCCTCCTCATGAACCTCAGCAAGCTCGGTCACCCTAGCATTGACCCCTTCCAGGGTCGTCAGTGCTATCTCCTTAACAGTCTCTGTCGAGTCTACCCAGACATCCCTAATGCCATAGCCGACCTCCTCGACTCTCTAAAGTCTGGTCTCGGCATCTAGAGTGCCGATAAACCTATAGTCTGCTCTATGACCTCTAGTAGGTCTAGCAGCAGAACTCTCCCCCACCTCATACCTTAATATGGGAGCAGTCAGACATAACCTCTTACAAGGTGGTAACTCGTCCTCAGGAATATCCTCCCTACGGTCGACTGGTGGTGGTATGAATAGTGATGCTAGTAGTGGTGGTAGTGGTGGTGATGGTAATGGTAATGATGTAGGTATATGTGGTGGTAAATATAGTGATGATGGTAGAGGTGGTAATGGTGGTGATGGATGTAGTGGATGGTGAGTGGATGGTGATGAGGCTCTCAATCTACCTATGGCAGCTTTAAAGCCTCGAGGTGTACGTACATGTTTAGGGCTACCATATGGGTAAGGTACTATAGGAAGTGGTGATGATGGAAGTGCAGGTGCAGCCAAACACCTAGCAAGGCGTTCCTCTGCATAGGGTGGTGATAGTGAGGTGAGTGGTGATGATGGTGGTGTAGGTAAGGCAAGAAGTCTCTCGACCTCCGCCTTTGATGGAAAAGGCATAGGTGCTTGGGGTCGGATAGATATCCTAGCCCCTAGAGGAGTAGTATGATCATCAGGTGGTGGTGGTGTCACCGCGGACTCATCAGTCTCGAACGGCTATGTCTCCTCGAAAGAGGGAATAGGGTCAACAGCGGGTGCAACGACAGAGTCGGCCGGAGCCAGATGCTCCTCCTCCTCCGAAGCCTCCTCCTCGTCATCATCATCAGAGGAGTCATCATCATCATCATCGTCACCTCCATCAGCTGGATAGTCTACTGGACCATCTTCATAATCCTCCTCGGGATCCGAGTCAGCAACATACCCTGGAGACAAGGCAACGGGTTGAGGCATAATCAGCGTAAGGCTGGTCCTCAGCAACGATCTCGTCATCAGCTGGTGCCAACTACTTAGGGTACTCTGGACCTGGAACATAATATGGCGAAGGTGGTGCCTGCTCTGGCTCCTTAGGGCCAGGCACGTAATATGGTGATGCCGGTGCAGCCTCTGGTGAGTCGGGCTCCTGGAGTCCAAACAAGTCCACAGCCCATGCTAGCGGGTCTTCGTGGGATGATATAGACGTGTACATAATCTCGGATGATGCTGAATCCGATGACATCACTAGATCCGTAACACTCAAATAGAGTTTACATTAGTACATATATAAGACCAATAATAATATACTTAATATATTATAAACGCGTATGTGAAACATGCAGCATCTAGTATATCCAACTAATGCAACAAGTAATGTATGAATGAATGTCTCATGAAAATCCCTTTTTATGATGCAATGTTTTAAAACGGTTATAGTCCAAGTAAAAATATTTGACCTAGTTCTTTATAACCTTGGCTCTAGATACCAATCTGTAACACCCCCAAATAGGGCCGCAGCGGAATAATAAGTCCGAGAGCGTTACATCATAGATCAATAGCATAAGATATGAGAACGACCTCTAAAAGAGTCGTTTGAAATACGATACATTGGATTTATTGAAATTGTTTAATACAAAGCACAACGGCTTAATTTGTTCAACATTTAGATAACAAAGATTTTAGATCATAACAAATATCCCAAGGTGTAATGACTCTAAATATTTTATGCATGACTCCCCAAAAGAGTATCCCCAATGTATCCTTAGCACCTCGTGCCTCATTGACCTAAGAAAACATGCTTTAAAACGTCAACATAAAGTTGGTGAATTCATAGGTTTATGTAAAATATAATGTAGGACCGCAAGATTTTTCCCGTGATAATGCAACAGATGCAAACATCACAAAAAGTAATTACGTTTCCCTAAGCTCATGACATTGAAGCTCGACATGTATGAATTGCAATATAAATTGCCAACATTGCCATTGATGATGTTCTAACCCGCAACATCTCAAATCCGACATGGTATACGTCCCTTGTCCGGTAAACCGGCACAGTGAGCGCTACTCACCCGAACGGGGATGTCAATCCCAAATAGATCTATTTATAACATTCGCGCTCACACAAAGTAATTGACAGTTCATGATAATGGGCTCAGAGGGTTATCGCTACTTAGGCAAACACGTAATCAAAAAAATGTACACTTGCGTCCAATCATAAAACAATGCATGTTTCTCACCCCAAAAGTTGTAAATCATTGATATAGTAAAACATGGAGCTATGAACTCACCTTAGTGAATGAACTGAAGTATATGAATCAAGTGAATGAAAACGTCACGGATATGACCGTATGCAACCTAATTAAATATAGGTCGTATAAGTACTAAGTACTTTGAATAACTAATGCCACATATAATTCTATATAGTTATATCACCACCTAAAAGTGTTTGTTTAATTTATAAAATTAAACAATTTAATTTGCACTTGTAAAATAAATGTCCATATATTTGTAATTGTAAAAATGATATACTTGTCCAACAATTGGTTATTTTCCAAAAATACTTGATGTATTATTTATGTAATTTCATTATATATATAGTTTAATTGTTGGAGAAAATAACATTTATAAAGTTAAAAACGTTTATAAATATTACTTTTAGTAAAAACGTCGTATCTTTCTCGTTTTAATCCCGTTTTTGACGTTCCTTATATGTATGGAATCATATTTGAAAAATAAAATCAAATTTTACATTTATTATGCTGGTATGTACTGTTATGAACAGTAACAGTAAGTGAAAATTTATAAAAATACTTTTTATAAAATTTTAATTATTGAAATGGTATATTAATTGTATCTCATTCGTTTTACTTCGGTTTTTAGTGATTCTTATGTCCACGTCTTCGTAATTAAAAGCTCTATCCAAGGAAATTATTTCCCAACAACCCACTGATATGAACAGTAGCATGTTTTTATAAAAATACTTTTTATCGTAAACTTGTAAATAGCGTATCTTCTTCATTTTAAATCCGTTTCTGATGTACCTTATAGTTTTGAAATCCCCATAAGTCGTAATTTATCAGAAAAATAAGCTTCCATATTTATCAGATTCGAAATTGTAGAGTTTTTATAAAAATACTTTTACGTATAATCTTGCAAATACCATATCTCCTTCGTTATAATTCGGATTTTTAAGTTCTTTACATGTTTAAGATCCTTATGAAATGTACTATTTTTATAAAATATAAAATAATTGTCTTATTATACGAATTTAAACAGTAGGTTTGAAAGATTTAGATAATTAATTATATAACTTTGTTTTATGTACTTTTAAACTTAATAAAGTTATCACAAATACTCTAATTTATAAATTAACATCTCTTGTGTATAAATTAAGTCCTCTACATGATTTCCATCATATTGTCTCTATAGTGTCCAAGAAAATGTTCAATACATTTATTTAATTCTATAAACTTTATAATTAAATAAATATTCATAACCTAACAAATAATTACCCATTGCTTATAAATCCTTGTTTAGAACATATTAACATATTTTAAACATCATGTTAGCCTTGTACAAGATGAAATTCGTGTATGATTGAGCATGAACAATTTTTATAAACTTTAAAAATATACCTAAGTGATGATTTAACTATACACAATTATATAAAACAACAAATTAATATATTGAAAAGATTAAGATCTTAGATGAACCTTAGATGAATGTGTGATGAGTGATGAACAAGATCAAACCCTTTTGATCAAAACCCTAATTCGAAAATGAGCTATAAAAACCCTAATTTCAAAGAAACTCTAATTTGGATTTCATTCTTGATTAACCCCTTTAATTACCAACCCAAGCTTCCAAGACACCTTATATATGATTAATAATAGATGATTTAATTTCAAGTGTATGTGTGTTATATGTGTAGAATTTGGCTAGGGGCTGAATTAAACAAATGTTTATAAAGTTTTTGGGTATTATGGGTACTAGTAGGTATTTGTTGAAGTGTAGGTGGGTTTATGGTTTGCCATGCATGCAAAAGTGTAGTTTTATTGTGTTACGTAAACGTTTTAGGTAACCAATAAAAATAAAAAGCGTAAAGTTATAAATTATCATCCTAATAACTTTATAACACTTACTTGACGTAAACATTTAATTGTTTGATGCCCGTTTACGTTAAATGCTCATTTTTAGTTTACGCGATTTAGCTTAATGGTAAAAATTAAAAGTGAACGCGCAAAAATCTAAAAATAAATAATGAAATAATTGAAGTCGTAAATGACCTGAAAATGTGAAATGTTACAGTTGGGTCGGACCGCATTCAATTCTTACCCGGGCGTTTCCTTATAGTTGTAAGGATTTATAATATGTTTGAATATATTAGAGCAAAGTATCTTGGGGGGATAGGTTACTCTGTTTGCAGTTGTTGTGCATTAATTGTTCAAGATATAGCTAATAACTATCTATGCACATATATATTTGGTTTCTAACAAATACAAATTTTATATTTTTCAGGAATAAAAACCCCGACAAGCAACTAGTTCATCAAGTAAGATGTTTTAAACCATATCAGCAGCCTTTGGAGTCTTTAACGTAAGGCCTTTAAAGCTATGTTTTCGGAGATTGCTGACAAGGTCTAACATCTTGCATGATGTACTTGCTAAAAAAAGTTGGGGACACTTGAAGAAGGTCTTTAGGCGTCAAGTTTCAAGTTAATGGAGTACAAATGTTGACAAACGGCTACGGTGTTTTTGTTCCCAGCTACTTTACTCGAGCTCTTCTCTTATAAATCAAAGTGATGGAGTTTTTGGCAGCTCAAAACGACGTAGTTTGGTTGACTATTGTATAAAAGGGTGATGACGGATATGGGTGGCAAACCATGTTATCAAACGAACGTTTAGACGTTGCTCAAATTGCTCGTGTCATGCTTTCTGGCATTTTGTCCATTCCCAATGCATACAATCATTGCTTCAAAACATTCACGCAAACCCATAAACCCTCTTATGTGGTGCATATAAACTTTGAATGTCGTTAAAGCGGTCAGGCATGTACCAATCAATAATGCATTTAGTAAAATTATCTAGACAATCGCGTGCACAATGTTCACTCATTTGTAAATATTTATCAAATGCATCAACTGTTGAGCCATATGTCAATTGGCGCATGTCGGAAGTGCATTTCATAATAATATTAAAACTCATTAGACCAGTCAATTGGGTCGGACTTTAAAATTTTAAAGTGCTCGGGAAGAGGATCGAAAATATAAGGAGATATACCTTCGACTATTTGTAAAAATAGATTAGTGCTCATACGATATCGACGTCTAAAATAGTACTCCGGATATTTTGGATTATCATCAAACTAGTCGACCATCAAACATTCTTCTGCAAGTTCATACTCATGGTATATCAGATTTCGCGAGTATGAACTTTGTGCTTCTTGTTGTTGCAACGATTGCTGAACATTATAAGCTTTCGTCAAAAAGAAATTGTCACCATCATCATCGGATACGTATACATCTTCGTTCGAATTCGTACTTTACAATGTTTTAGTTTGTGTGAAAATGGAAGTAAAAGATTTAGTTTGTGTGTAAAAATGATTGTGTAAAAGAAGTTTTTGTAAAGTGAAAATGGTGTTTAAAAATATAGTGTTAAATTTATTTTATTTCAAAAATCAAACAAAAGGGCCCAGCATCCGTTGCATTCATCCGTTGCAATGCAACAGTTAAAAAATTACTGTAATAGCTTTGCAGCATTTGACGTAAGCCAAGTCTTTGGCAAAAAAATTGGCAAGCACCCCATTGCAGTGGCACGCCATGGCGGGCTTGCCACCTCGGCGTGGCAAGGGGCGTCCGCCACTGTACTCGATGCTTTTATAGTTACTTTCACCACCCAGTTTTTATAGAACTGACAATTACAACTAAAAGCTCTAACTAAATACAACTCAGTTCTATTGCTCATAATAAATCATCTAAAAGCTCTAATAACCTTATTATATGCAATAAATAATCTAAAAACACGATTACATGAGCAAACATGGTAAAAAGAAAGAAAATACAGTAGCATCTTTCTTAGTACCTACAGTTGTGTTGTAACTTTTCTAGTTATCAACTATCCTCTCAGAGAATTAATAATACAATATCAAAATTTAGCTATTCAGCATATATGACAATCTACTGCGTCTGATAAAACGGTTAGTTGGATTATCAGCCACAATAAGTCTACTAACCGCTAGTATATGTATATTGATCAATCATATTTCTGAAGGAACATCATGCAACGGGTGGCCTTTTCTATTCCTCTCGATAATTCTACGTGCAAGAGAGACTTGCTTTCCAACCACAAATATGAATGCTCTTCCTTTCCCACCAGCACCTCTTGCAGTTCTTCCAACGCGTCGGACATATTCGCTTGGATCGCGAGGGAAGTCAAACAGCACCACCTGGTCAACTCCAGGTATATCGATTCCTCGGGACGCTCTGCATAAGATTTCAAAACCAGAATTTTCAATTGTCGTATAGAGCTCTAGTAAATGTAAAGAAACCAAGGAATCTAAGCCGGGGTTGCCGTGTAGGGATGTACATTTATACTGAGTTACTGACTTATTGCAACTTGAAGCTGCAACATTTAGTTTCAAGTGCTTGGATAAACTGCTATATGACATTCTCAGAATTTTACATTTACATGTAGATAATCTGGCGAGGAAAGGGAATAGTTGCATGCAAAATTGATTAGCCCGTGGGGAACATAACAAAAAAAATGATCCATCTGAAACAAGTCTTTTTTTCAGTCAAAATTCAAACATTACAAGTCCGGATGAGTTTACCCAAACAAGTTTTTTCCGTTCTTATATTTTTTATTTAATAACTAACGAGTTAACTATGACTAGAAAACAATGTATTTTTGCAGTAATAATCTAAATCTTTAAATGACAATTCAAAAGTTTGCCCGCACTAAAAAGGCGCTTTTGGCTGCTTTCAACCCATTTGGCACGATCCCCTTTAGGCTAAAATTTCTAATTCGATCCATTTAATATAAAAGAGCCAAATAAACCAAATCATAATTAAATTGGTACCACGCTTTATAAATGTACAATTACATCATTGTCCCTGGCTTTTAGCAACTGATAATTCGATAGTCGCTAAAATCAATTTATAAAAGCGCATCAAGACACCCCCTACATGTAATTCCAACAAGTTATAGGCGAAAAAAGATGTTTACCTGTCGGTACATACTAAAAACAAAGAGTTATCTTGTAATCGCGTTTGGCAGAACTGCTCCATATTTGCAACGCGCAAATCTTGTGCCAGAGCGGCATGAAAAGGCAACACTTTTCTATTGAACCTATTTAATGCATTTTCAACCTTTCTGCATGTCTCAATCTGCAATATAACAACTGAGCATCTATTGGCCACATATGCAAAACACATGATCTTGAGTAATGTTTTTAGCTTACTTTGTTGCAGAATATGATCATTTTGGTAATCGGGCCTTCCTCCACTAGTTTCAGAAGAGCAGATTTCTTGTTGTGAAATGCTGTATCCGGGGTCTTTTCTATTCCCTCCTCTCCACTGCAATCAACAAGTATCTGAACATACAATGTAGCCACTGTGTTTTTGTAAGTTTCTGCTGAATGAAATTATACAAACAAGAAGTGATAAATAGAGAACTCGACAATCTTTAAAAGGCTTAACTAAAAGAATTCTAACTAACTGTGTCTCTATTTCCATTTCCAGCAAACACGTTATCTGTCGGATATCATTCACTGAATTAAATATATTGAAAGATAAATTCCAGTAATTTTTCAAAAGTTAAAAAAGGATGACTAGCAGGAATTGGGTCGAAGTTTGGAACATGTGAATACTGAAACCAGAAAAGTCTGCAGATCAACATACCAAGAAACAGTTAGTTTTCACTTTTCATGTCTAACTCCAAAAATTTTCTTCTGGAGTAGAAATACAATCATTCAGATCTTAGGAGTTAGAGCGATAGCTGGACTCTAGACCAAGACATTTATGTCAATAAAGAGAAGGTGTAAATCACAAATGCACTTCTATAGCAGGCTACAAATGTCATCCTATGTTTAAAGAGATGTACCTCCTCAAGACCAGAGCTTGTACGGTGCATGCCAGGACCCATGATAGATTCACAATCAGGAAAGTTTTCCACGAGCTTATTGTATACATCCACTGGTAGAGTTGCAGTGACAAACAGATATTGATTAGTCACAGGTGACAAGTTCATCAAACTCTGCAATGCCGGCTGGAAATCCTCATCTTTAAACAGTATGTCTACCTCATCCAA
Organism: Tanacetum coccineum; assembly: GCA_026074375.1. Taxonomy (NCBI): domain Eukaryota; kingdom Viridiplantae; phylum Streptophyta; class Magnoliopsida; order Asterales; family Asteraceae; genus Tanacetum; species Tanacetum coccineum. Next base: position 11,987 of record BQNB010065702.1, read on the forward strand.
CACAGCACTGAATAACAACGTATTAAGAGTTCAAACTCCTAAATGGTTTTGATCGACAATATGTACTTCAAAAGAAAACTAAACTAACTGATGACTCTTAATTATTATTCCACATAAAGTTTAAGGACAGCTGATGCAATGTTTTATGTTGTAGAGTGAGTCAGTTAATCACAATTTACTACGGAGTACTTGTTATCTTTGGGAACTGAGATCAAGTTGACGTAGAGGTGGAAATATGAACCCGTCTTCTTATGAATAGGTTGATTCAGGTTCTATTTTATCTCTAGCTGGTCAATCAGACTATCTTTTGTTATTAGTTTTTGGTCAATCAGACTATCTTTTATTAGTATTTATTATTAGTTTTTGGTAGGTAAACCCCCGACTCCACATATCACCCCGCAAGACTCATGGAGCCTAGTAAATCACTAGACCTCCACAATTGTGGATTATATGGCTAAGGCGGGTGGCCCGACGAGTTTGTAGCTAACAGAATTTGAATTTGAAACCTCTTACTGAGAACACTTGACTGCCCTTTTGGGGTTGCATAATCAGATAATTCAAAACATTAAAAATAAAACTGGTTAGAAGTTTCAAGTTGTCCAAAGAGTATTTTTAATGCATAAAATTTCCCAGGTATATTCAAAAAGTAATTTAGATTCTTATATATATATATAGTAGGGATCCGGTGAGAATTAAAAGTATAATGAGAAGAATAAGAAGGATTTCTAGCCACACATTTTAAATAGGAGAGAGAATTTTAAGGGGAGATGCATCCATTTTTGTAGGTGCATCTAAAATGTGTGGTTGTGGTTTCTTCTTATCATTCTCATTTTAAGTTTTCTTCTTATTTGATCCTAACTATATATATATATATATATATATATATATATATATAGAGAGAGAGAGAGAGAGAGAGAGAGAGAGAGTGAGAGTGAGAATCTACACTTTATTATCAAATGTTAATATGAAGTGAGATTTTGTTATAAAAGCTATATTGCGAGATATTTGATATATGCTTATGCTTGCGTATATTGTTGTTTGGAGACAATGATGATATATTCTTTAATGTTCAGGCATCTGAGTACATCGCAACTGCATATGCAGAGCTCAGAAACACTGGTGGCAGTACAAGGGTTGGTGTTAACAGTCTACTATTTGTTTTATTATCCATAAAGATGTGCTCCTTCTTCCACGATAATCCGGTTTTTGTTTTTGTAGACTGGAGGAACACTTCCAATAACTGCCAAAACTCTGGAGACTATTATTCGGCTCTCTACAGCACATGCCAAACTAAAATTGAGCAAACAGGTACCGTAATCTTGCTCTTCTTCTCTCTTACTGGTATGTTGTTAACGTCTTCGTTTGCTACATTAACAATATTGGTTGCGTAAATATCTGTGTAATTGGGGCAAGGAAGTCGGCCGGTTGGTTACTTTAAGATTGTAAGTTAGTGTTGATCAGTTTAGGCATTAAAGGTATAGATATGCATGCTTAGATTTATAAATCCATTCAATATTTTAAGGTAGTGTTTGGTTTGTTAACCGAAATTACAATAGAAATTGGTGTCCATTCGGCAGTGCGGGTTTGGAATAGGAACCGGCTTTAGTTTTGGCATACGGCGTACCATTGTATGATTTGACTGTTAGGAATGCATATATATTTTTTCACAACACTTTATTAAAAGATGAGTTTTAGTATAATGGATTTCTCACTATTCTACTTTGATTATTAAACACAGCAGCTGATATTATTGCCTCTCCTTAGAACTTTAAATACAGAATGTGTGGCCGTTCCATTTTGCCGACCAAAACTAGTTTTTGTACTAGTGAAATCCGCCTTACCCGCTTATGTTAACACCTCAATACAAGACTAAAGGATTTTTAAGCGACAGTTTTGTCTTAACCTGCTCTAATCATTTTCATCTTTTACCTATCAGAAAACTACCCAAGTATCCTGACGGTTGCCAATAAAGTTGGTTCCATTGCTAACGAGTTTCGTGTACCAACATTTGAAGTATTGTTGGGGGGGGACCATGTCAGGTGAAGCAGTATGGTGCAACCTTCAAGCTCTATTATGGATTGGTCTACTGAAATTAAAGACTTGATCATGAACACATAAGGCTGGTCAATAAGTTTAGGCAAGGACATATATTGTTTCCCAATTTCCGAAACACCCTTTCATGAAACCACTATTTTCATATTAAATTTTAGTTTTCAATTGTGGCAGGGGTGAAGATGATCATGCTTTTTGGGCAGGAGATGTTGGTAATAGATGGAGAACAATAGATGATATTGAGGACACATGGCCAAGGTTAAAACTTATTTAACAACTGTTATTTTTTTAATTAAAAGCTGATCTACTAATCAATTAATTTTTTATTTGGTTTTGCGAAGTGACTTCTATTGCAGATCTGAATGACAAATGGCCAGCCTATGCAAGTCTTGGTGGATTGAACGGTAGGAATAAAGCTTTTAGAGTGTTCATGAGTTCATCTACATTGGAATACTTATTTCTAACTTTGAGTTTCTTGCAGATTTGGATATGTTAGCAGTTGGTAACAGAGTAATGACTTATCCGGAATACACATCACATTTTAGCAAATGGCCTTTGATAAAGGTGGTTTGATTTTGTTTAATAAGTTAAGGAAAAAATTGTGGCTCATGATGACTTCTTATTGGTTGTGATGTGAGAAACATGACAACAACAACATTCTGGAAACCGTTTTGCTGTTGTTTTGTTGAGCAGTTGTTCAGAAGCTGGAACGATTGAAGTTTTTTTTTGGAATACACTTAGGCTTAAGTCCTCTATCAGTGTTTCTATAAGAGATTTGTGGAAGGTAAGTTGTTGGAGTTTTGTAATTAATCTAAAGATAAAACACATTTCCTTTTATAAGCTTATTTAGGGGGTTTTTGTTATGATAAGCTTAATGGCTGGCTGTCAATGATCAGAGATCTTTTTAAATAAGCTATTTGGAATTACTTTACACACAATGCTTAAGATTGCAGCCTTTAGTATCCAAATAGTAGGATAGTGTGACACCTATGCCGATCGCAATAATACCAATTAAAGCATGTACATGTAGCTAAGACTGAGTAGACTAGACCTTTAGAGGAGCGTTAAGTATTCAGATAGTTCAAATGTGATGCATCTACAATACAAGAGTTCAGGAGGAACTCATTAATAAGTAACATATCTAACAAGTTCCGAATGTTAGACATGACTTTTAGAAATTAGAATAATATATCTAAACTCTACAACAAAAAGCTTATCAAGTTATGTACATTTTATTTAGACTTGGTATACTTGATTTAAGCTTAATATGAGTTCTTTAGTAGTTAGTCTTAGTAGTTATGTGTACTTGTCGTTCTGAATTATGCTTTGATGTATAGATGTGAATATGTTAGAAATGGTGATTCGTTTGTGCGAGTTGGATTTTTAACTCATGGGGGAACTAATGGACCAGGAAAGCCTAAAGATCCTGGACCTGCGATCCAAGTTGACAAGTCAGCAGATGATAGATATGATTGGCAAAAATATGGGCAGAAACTTGTGAACGAGAGTGAACATCCAAGAAGTTATTACAAGTGTACCCATCCCAATTGTGAAGTAAAAAATATTTTTGAACACTCTTATACTGGGAAAATTACAAAGATTGTGTATAAGAGCGCACATGATCATCCAAAACATCAACCTAGCCATATATTTAGTGTTGGTGCTCTTATGTCATCAAAAGAGGAAAATTTTGATAAACTTTAATATGTAGCTTATCAAGCAGGTAACTACAACAGCTTTTCCTGCTCTCCCTTCTTAATCAGAGATGGCATTTTCACCCATTATATATGGGTCATTTTGGATTTATGTTTTATCTCAGGCTGGTCGAATGAGGCAAAATGAATGAATTTATCTTTAACTTGATGAGTCAATTGGGTAATTGGGATTAAACATCTTTTATTTATTATTATTTTTTAATTTGGTCAAAAAACGTTTGTGTGTGAGCCTAGCCCAGCCTATACTAAAATTGACATGGGTTAATCCAAGCGTGATTTGCGTGATTTGGCCTGTGACATGAGCCTCCAAGCAGACCATCTTTCCACCTTTACTTTCCACGCATGTTTAACTAATCACTGTTATCTTCTATTCTCTATATAGTTTGTACTTTATAATTGTTGAAGGTGTTTCTGCAATTAATGGCTAGAATTCTAACTTAGATGCGAGTGGAACCCCTTTGCAATCTCCTAGACGAGCAAATCAAGATTGTGCAGATGATGTTGATGATGATGATGACCCATGTTCAAATAGGTGATTAAGTTCGATGTAAGTTTGTAATTGGTGATATCAGTTGCACTAAAATGGTAATCTTTTAGTTATGATCAGGCAGACGGAATTTGGAACCCTTGATATTACTCCAGCAGTCAAGCGTATCCGAGGGCCACGTGTCCAAACAACCAGTAAGGTTGATATACTGGATGATGGATTCGTTGGCGTAAGTATGGCCATAAAGTTGTGCGAGGCAATCCTAATCCTAGGTATGTATTCACTTAATACTTGAATTAAAAATAATAGAAGCAGCCGTTTAATTCATTAGAAGGTGTTTGCTTAAAAAATGACTTTTATTTTATTAATGCTACATGAACTCTTGAAAGTGGCAATAACCAAGTTTTAATATTGGATAATTAAGTTTCATACTGGAGTGGCAACTGTTTGTGTTAAGGGTAAACTTAAATTACATATCACCCCTTCAGTCAACTGAATTTGAGACTTTTACTCTCATTTCACTTGACGTCACTCCTTATTTTGGGGTCAAAATGCCCTTTGTGGTTATTCATCTATAAATTTTTTGAATATTGATATTTTGCCAAACGCAAACATTTGATTATTAAATAATCACAATTTTAAAATCTGCCAATACAACCAAACAACTAGAACGCCTTTATCTCAGTTGATTTTTGATTGTTCAATACTGTATCACATAATCACTTCTAAAATTCACAATAGAAACCCATTAATGTTAGTCTTGGCAGATCTATTAGCCAATTACAGAACGCAGGAGGAAATAATAACCTTTTTGAACACCACAAGAACTTATGCCACTTATAGACGACAATGGAGTTTGTTTTCTGATGGGGTTGTTGATGATGCGGGTTGCTGATTGAGTAACTAATGGGTGTTGCTGATGGGAGACGCTGATGATATCGGTTTCTGATAGGCAAGGAAAAACTGGATTACACAGTATGAGATATGATGCCTTTTTATCATCTTTTACCATTTATTTATATCCAACTATGTTTACTATTTGCATATTCAAGCAAATCAAATGTGCAAGATGGAAGAAAACATATTGGTTGTCTTTTGAGATTTGAATAGGTTGCACACCCTAATAGTGGACAATGGTACTGACTAAAGTGGGTTTACGCGAATGTGGTCGGTATGCAACACACTGAAGCAAATATCAAACGGTGGATATGCAAATATCTAATTTTTTATTTGTTTAATAGGTAAGTGGATTTTAGTTTGATGGGCATGTAAGGTCAAGGCATAGCTGGAAGGGGGAAGCTATATGCAGGTTGCATTTTCAAACAGATTATGCGTTTTTAGACTATGTTTGTCATGGAATTGAAGCAATTTAACTCGCATCCTATTAACGCTGGTGGGCACATCAGAGGCTTGATGGTAAACTTTGGAACTTGAACAATTACTGGAGTAATGTTATCCAAGCGCTTGGTGGTGTTGAAGAAATTATGGAGCATACCCCATTCAAGGGAACATAGTAAGCCCTGTTATTTCTTATTTCTTTTCTCTTAGTTTATAATCATGAGTCTTCTAATATTTTTTTGTTTGGCATATTAAGGTAAAGTTGTAATAAATTTTCGTTCTATTACAGTTTCCAAACATCAAACGGCTTTAGGTTTTGAGGAGTCGATGAAGTACAAGAAGATGAATAATGCTCAGAGATCACTTCTTTGTAAGTCTTATAATATTTCGGGTGTGTGGAAAAACGGTTAAGATGATGCTTGGGATTTTCTCTTAAAGATGGTTGTCGACTTATTGAATTGTGATGCAAGGAATATGTAGTTTTTACTATAAAGTTCGAAGATTTTTTGTTGTGTTAAAGATGGTAAATACACAACATATACTTTGTTCTTGCGGATAATTTATTAACTTTTATTTTTTCTTATCGGATGAACATTCATTTCTTGCATGTTGTTAATGCATTTAATAAATAATTTGATATATAATTGATTTACCTTTACTTAAATTTTAGTAAACGACATTCTTTAAACAAGCCCGCCCATCGGGCGGGCCATGCAACTAGTATATATATATTATATATATATAAGCCCAATTATAGTATGTATAATTTAATCAGTTTGAAACCTCATACAAAAAAGTGTATCTGGTCAAACAAGCCCGACCCTACAGGAATATAACTCATATTGACCAGATATCTTACTCACCCCACCCGGCCCTTTTGCTTCCTATAGAATTAAAGAAGAAAGGATATGGTAAGTACCATTTAAGATTGGTCAACTGTAGGAAGCCTTCTTCAACTAAGTACAAAAAGCGACCAGGTGTAGCAATGAGAACATCTAATTCATTCCGAAGACTTTCCAGTTGAGTTTTCTGTTTGAAACCACCAGTTGCAATCATCGAACGGAACGGCACACCAGATTTTGACATCAGTCTGCAATTGCGTAATACCTGCAATAATAGATTATGCTTAATACAAAACCAAAATGAAGTGACAAGTAAATAGAAACTTCCATGCATGATGTATTTTATCTCGAGACAAAATGGGCAGGTCAGGTAACGGGTCTGCTGAGGTTGGGGTAAAAAATGGAAGATTCTTTGGTGTGGGCCATAATGGGTCAGTAGCAGCTGAGCTAACCGACAAATACTTTTTGATTTTCTTGGGCTCTGTAAATAGGTAATCTGTTTAATATTATTGTATTTTGTTACAACGATAATCCATATTTATAGAATATTTAGGATACTTTGGATTACAGTGATACCATTTGACCCATTCAAACTGTTTTACAATTATACTTTGTATCTAAATTTCACACATATGCCCCTTTTGGTATACACATAAATGGATTGAAAGTACAACATCTATTCTCTTTTCTCAAAATATAAAGACAAACTAACTTATTGGTGGTTAAGCACGGATGGATATTGATGATAGATATATGGAAGGTATTACTAATAACAATATATGATCTAACCTGAGAAGCCAACTCAGCAGTAGGTACCAATATAACAACTCGAGGAGATCCAGGTAAGGATTTAGCAATTCCTTGGAGTTCATCTTGTCTAAGACACTGGATCACTGGTAATAGATAAGCCAACGTTTTCCCAGAGCCACTTTGGTCAGCTATGATGCAACTCTTTCCATTAATAACATGTGGGAATGACATAGCCTGCATTCACCTTTGATATTGAATAAAAAGCATACTAGGGCCTTGTGCGTTTCACCATATTAAGAACAAGGTTCAAATGTGTGTGTGAGTACCTGAATATGCGAAGGGTTTGCAAGAAGCTGAGTGTTTAAAAAGTGAAGCATGTAGTCTGCGCATCCAACATCCTTAAAAGATTTTCTGCTATAAAAATCACTAGTGGCATTCGATTTCCTAAGTTTAGTTGAAAAGTTATTGAATCTAGCTAAAAGTGTTTCGTCTTGGCCCATAACAAGAGATCCAGTGCGCGAATTATCATGCTTTTTGTCCTTTTCTGACGAGGAAACCCTGCTAAGATCCCTTACCTTACCAACTCTCAATCGTTGAAAACTTGGAGATACCCCCTTGCTGCTAGCTGCAAAACTTTTGTTATTAGAGATGTCACAAATTAAGGTTAAAAAGCAATGAAATGAGTTAGGAGAACCTTTAGAAGAAGCAGGTGGTTCCAATTGAAGAAGAAGTTGTTTATTATCATCCCCAGTCTCCTCATCTACGGGTTCATATGTATCTAATGATTTCTTACTATATCCACCTTCTTCAACTGCTACTGCTATTCTTCTTCTTCTTTGGACTTGAGTATTATTATTATTCAACCAATTCACTTTTGTTGAGAAGCTGAATTTTGAATAATTTATTATTGCCGGAACTACTACTGGTTTTAGAAGCATTTTCTATCCAGGTTGGATGGATGGATAATGTTTGCCTCCTCTCCTCTCCTCTCCTCTCCTCTCCTCTTTAGCAGCTAACAAGATGGCGACAAACAAAAATTCTACTTTTTCGATCCGCCTTCTTTTAGTCCATGTGTTCAGCCCATCAATCTTAAAATTTGCAAGTAAAATTCATAACTAGCTTCTTCTCTTTACTTTTTATTTTTATCAACGCAACAACAAATTGTTATTTTAAATTATTAATAAAAACAATTATCACTTATTACAAGTAATAATTAACACAAAATTACATTTTTCTTTTTAAGTTTTGTGTCGACTTTGCAACTAGGAGCTATCACATATTATAACCTAAAAAAAAACCCGCACACAGATGTCCACAACAAATTAGCCTTCATCGTAACGCGCAGGTTTCTTTCCGTCTCGTTATTATCCTATATACTAAAGTGCATCACGCGCCAGGACAAAAAATAGGTGCGGGCCTTTGTTGGGCTCTTGGTGGCCTGTTTTTTTTTTTTCCTGTTAAGTTAGTCTGATACACTATAGCAACAACTTAGCCATACAGTGAAGCGACAAGTTAGCCATACTGAGAAGACGGTTATAGAGTGTTAAGTTAGTCCATAAATGACTATACATTGTAACAACAGGTTAGCCTCCGTACAATGCTCGTGTCACTTTCTAGCTCGTTATCCTTTTCCCGAAATGAAACGGGAAACCCAACTCCAAAACTAAAACCAATATCTCTCTAATCCCATAACACCACCCTTAATGGCTCGGTCTAAGACTCAGTTGACCCTTGGTTGACGCGCCTCCGACCGACGTGTATTCTAAAACAAAAAAGTCAATCATAAATAGGACTGCATTGTGTAGAAAGAAAAACACCCTCAATGGCTAATTATTTGATCGTTTGGTCAAAATTCCGTTTTAAAGTTAATTAAACTTACCATGTAAATACCCTAATACTTCTTCATTTCTATATGCACTTTCAAACATATTTTTGCTTATACACTTTACACATCTCATCTAAAACAAATGAATTCTGATCTTTTTTACATCCTCGGATGATGAAGAAAATAAAGTTAATAGTATCGATCTAGGGTTTTTTAAATTAGGCAGTTAGGTTTGGTAAACTTCCACATTTACAATCCCAAAACCCCCACGGACTAGTCGATACTCACAATAGATAGAGTTCGTTATGTTGCATCCTATGATGTCTATAGTGGCTACATACTTCTGGAGAAACGAATGTTTGACACGAGAAAGTATTAATCTAACATAGTAGTTACTCTACGAGAAAACTTGGCATTTCCCTACTAACGAAGTGTACCTCTGCATTTCCCCATTATAGATTATAACATAAAAAAGGGAGAGTAATCTCTCCCGACTTTAATTTAGAGGAGCAACATCGTGATGATGATCTCGTACGAACACATGAAGAAATGCTACAAGTTATTAGAGATTTAATCAACGATGAAACTCATCTAAACCTTAAGGCCGACTTAGTGGAACACATATGGCGTCGAACACATGAAAACTAATTTATAGTGTTTCTACCTCATTTGTTGAACACATTTGGCGTCGAACAATTAACTTTTATTGAGAAGTTGTTGCTGCTGAAATTTGAACCAGAAGGGTGATACTACTGGTTTTAGAAGCATTTTCTATCTATTTACGATGAGAATAATGTTTCTACCTCATTTGCCTCTTTAGTAGCTAAAAGGTCATTATTATCCCTCTTTTCGAAATGAAACGGGTAACCCAACTCCAAAACTGAGGGTGTGTTTGTGTGTTGGAATCCTAATCAAGTAATACTTTCATCATCAATAAACATGTTTGTTTAAAGACTATGACTTTCAAAACTGAAAATAATAGCTAAATATCATCTATGTATCAAACCAATCAAAAAAGATAATTACGGAAAATATCATACTCGGGTCTCGCCTTTTTCCTATTTTTTGTTATCTTTTTCATTTTCACAAAAGAAAATAAAGGTTCAGGTTAATCATGTTTATTTTAATTTTCTTCATTGAAGTTAGTGAACAATAAATATTTGAATACATGATGATTTATTGAATAATTTATTTTATTCCATTTATTTGAGTTTTTCATTTTTACATTTGTGTTCTTTTTACATACTTTATACCACCCACCGTAGGTACCTATGGCTCCATTCATTCCCCCTCTTCCCTCGCTTCCACTTTGGTTTCACGCCAACATTTATGTCATGTTTATAAAATAAAATTGTTTGTCTTATTGATGTGAAAGTAAGAAGTAAGAGCTCAAAAAAATACAACATAGGTAAAAATTTGATTCCAAATCCATATTCATCAAACCAAAAAACATTATTGAGAATGATACATTTAATCATGTCTATTGTCATTCCATATCATTCCGAAACTCATACCCATTGTGATTCATAACAACGTATCAAACACACCCTGAAAACATTAAAGCAATATCTCTCTATCCCCATAAACTAGCCGTAATGGATTGGTCCAAGACTCGGTTAACCCTTGGTTGGCGCGCCTATATCCGACGTGTCTTATAAAACAAAAAAGTTGATCATAAATAGGACTGAGTTGTGTAGAAGAAAAAACACCCTCGACGGATAATTCTTTGATCGTTTGGTCATTTGTTTGAAAATCTTTATAAATTTAATTGAACTTACATTATAAATACCTTAATATTTCTTCATTTTTATGCGCACTTGTTAGCCTTAAAATGTGTGCGACTTATATGAAATTACAACTAGTTATCATAGCCAAACACGTATGGACTAGTATTGTCATTTGTAGTAAGTTAGAATGTGTTTGGGCTACAAATACACTCTCCTTACTTCCAAAGAGGGGTGAGGTTTATGTGTTATTCTTATTTCTCTCTCAATAAACACACATCTTTTACTTTCTCTCTTTATTTTCTCTCATTATGGCTAACTATCTCTTTAAGCCTCCCTCACCTCTAGATCATGTTTTTCGTGTGAAATCTTACACCTAACAAAGGTACCAGAGCTTCAAAGGTATTTTATTTGTGTTTGTGTTGGATTCAATTTAGCGCTTGCTTTAGTGTCATAAAACATGAGCTTTTAAGGCGAAATAAGCCACATCTTGAACTTTTGTTGCGTTTTGATCATAAAGTTCCATACTTTATTGTTTATACTTTTTGTTTACATGTATTTCAAGAGTAAAACATAGATTTGATGTATATAGATCGATTCTTGGGTTGGTTTTTGACACGTTGGGTTTTAGGGTTTAAAAGGGTTCGTATGGTTTTGGTTGTGTTCTTGATACGTTTTTTATGATGGAAAAGTGTATAGAAATGTTATAATCAAAACATATGTGAAGTTTGTGGTTAAGATCCATCAAAAACATGGTAAAAAGGGTGTTTTTGAGTTTCTTTTACTGCTCGTGTATGTTTAAGGTACAAGCGAGTTCATCAAGTTCATAGCAGCTAGTACATGTGAGTTTAGATTTTGAAATCCAAGCAAGTTAAGTTAGATTCACGCGAGATAATTAGCTGTTATTTCAAGTGAGATGTCATGCTTATTAGGCGACCTAAGATGTTGGATTGCAGGCGAGTTAAATGCTATTCCTAAGCGAGTTACGACAAGTTTTCAGGTAAGATTAAGAGCTGAATCCAGGCGACTTAATAAGTTGTTGTAAACGACTTAACTTGTTGATTCAGGAGGCTTAAAAACTCAAACTTCAGGCGACTTAACTCATGTTCCCAGGCGACTTAAAAGTTAATTTTTCAAGCTAGTTAACACAGGCTATTTCCAGGCGAGATAAAGAGCTCTTTCAAGTGACTTATTTCAGGTGAGTTGTAAGCTTGTATGGCGACTTAAAGGCAGAGACATAAGGCAGTTTTAGGGCGAGTTAAGTTGTTGAATACAAGGCGACTTAAGGACATTTCATGTCTAGTTAAAATCTTAGAATGATGAATTAAGGATTGGTTATGGCGAGTTAAAGGTTCTCTTGAAATGTCGATGAGTTAGGGTTTACATATCATATGGCCGAATTGAATGGACTATATAGAGTGATTGTTTCGAGTAATGAATTTCAAAAACCATAATACGTACTACACATAAGCAATGCCATTGAACACAAATTAAGAAGACATCATACCTTAAACCTAAACCTACAACAAAACAAACACAATACAATTCACTTAAAAAGATCCTTTGTAAGATTTACTTAAACATTAAATGGATAGTATTTAGGTATATTTGAATGTCAAAGTAATTACGGAGTTGATTTGGTATTTCTTATTTGAGATTGAAGTGAGATTTCACGGAGGCGTGTACTTATTTTATCTTAAAGGCGGGATTGGTTGGATGCATGACTTTCAAAGATAACTTGCGTGCTCACAAAGTATAGCTATCACTTAAAGGAGTTATGTTGTAGTGCTTAGTGTCACACATAGATGTAGATGTGGATAGTTTCAAAAGGTGTAGTACTTCTTATACTTTTGATGATTAGGTATAGAGTACGCGGGGATTTATATAAATGGAAGCTCAAACTCTCAGCACCGTTCTTAATCAACAATAGTGCAAGCTTAAGTCACAAATTTAGGGGATTGTACTTAAGTTTTAAGTTTGGAATATCGGGTTTACTTCATTAGTGGTCACTACAGATAGACGACAGAATACGAGGTTGGTAAAGTTAGTCAGAGGGGCTAAAGAATAGAGATGTGACCAACAGTTGATTTCCACAGGATATTTTTGAGCTACAGAATGTTAATGGTACTTCACGGTCTTAGCAAAATTTTCAAAGTTTTTCAACGTTGTTCAAAACTTTTCAAACTTTTGCTTAAGACATGAACGTCTTGAGTATATGGGCGTGCACGTCAATGATGATTTCGAGAGTTCGTAATCATCATAGGGGAAGAAACATGTACTCTAGGACGCACAACTAGTTTACGTTATCGAGTTTAAGTTTTATGCCAGAAGTTAGTCCGCAGAGATGGTCAGTGGTTCAACTTGTTACTTTGGGGTCATCGTTTTAACTTCTTGGGGAACAAATGTGTACTCGGTATGGTTTACGGGTCAATAAAGATATTGGTTTCGTAGATCTGGTTTCTACTTCCTTGGATTGATTAGTGTGAATTATTCTACAAGCGTGAGAAGATATGTTGCTGATTTCTTGCATGTTCCCCCGAAACGGATAATCACCAAGACCAAATGTCAAGTAGCAGTTATATTTGGTGCAGGGTCTTCTACAAAATTCTACTATGCACTTAAATGTCAAAGATAGAAGATCGTTCAAGCTACATCAAAGTTTCAAATCTGCTCATGATAGGGTTATTGGTTTGTGGGGAAGCTGATTCGGAAACATCGTCATAAAGGAGTCTATGAAGAAATCTTTTTAAGACATGTTGTATGAATTGGGGGAAGTTAATCTAGTTCATACCTATTATAATGGTTCTTTAACAAGCAAAGACAACGAGGATTGATGTGTGCTAAAACACACATCATTTGTACCCCGGAAAACACTATTAATCAGACTAAAATATTGAAATATGCTTAATTATATTACAAATATGTTTGTTTGGTATTTTTATGTCTTGCAGATAAAACGGATTAAAAACGGTGCAAAAACGGTTATTTTCAGGTTCGTCTCGATCAAGAGTGCTTATTATTCAAAATTAAGATGAAGTCGTGAAAATTCCCCGAGCATGCCATTGAAAAGAGCGCGAGATTACGAGTCCAACGGTGCCCTCGAATTTTATTGGGCCAGCCCGTAACCCATTTTATGGTCGGGCCAGCCCATGCTATCTATAAGCCAAGTTAGGCCCAACAAGCCATTTTAAGCCCAAGATCAAATTTGAAATTATAAGGATTAAAGTGTATGATGATGTCATCTGACATCACCTACACGTGACCAAAATTAATTCATAAGCCCTCATGTGCCATCCCACTTACTGAAAAAAGAGCGAATAGCATGATGCCACGTAGCGGGATAAAGTTCTATCTCAATACAACTCTTCAGTTATAAATGAAAGAATGCAAAGTTGATCCAACAGTCAAAAAATGATGCGTATAATGAAAGCAAAGAGAATGTTGATTGCAGCAATCTTATACACGTAATTATAAAATATAATATGAAAGAAAATTACCAAACTACCCTTGAGGACAAAGGTAGAAAGTAAAATCTTCACAAATATATATATTATACGTATATTAACCGGGAAGTATGATTCCCGGGTCGTTATTCCCCAACGATTTATGAAATTGAGACCACGTTTGTTGTTCGGACAATGATTTGAATTGGTAACAAAGATTGATTTGATTATCTATTTCTATGAATTAAAAACAATTAAAATAAGCAAATGATAACAATTAAGCACGAAAACAAATAACGGGAAATTAAACTTTAACTAAAAACGCAAAACGGGAACCCTAAACGGTAATTAAAAACCCTAAATTTCCAAAATTAAACCTAAAATGATTTTTTTCTCTTTTAATAGATTCTAATTGACTTAAAAGTAAGTTTAAAGAAAACTAGAACAAAAACGGAGTTGAAATGAGCTTAAAAACACGAAAACGTGAACGGGAACGAATCCCGTTCTTTAAAAATCAAAATTTTGTAATTTTAACCCTACGGAAACAAAACTAATTTTCCTAGAAACTTTATGATAAAATAAAATTTTCTAAAAAAGAATTATTTTTTTGATTATTTTTCTATTTTTTTATGATTTTTCAAAGTTTTTAATAAAAATAAATGTTTAAAAATACTAAACTAATTATATAAATTCTAAAAAAAATACAAAAAATAGCTTGAACTAAAAGGAATCTAAGAAAAATAAGCTTGGTTACACAACTTATCGGATAAGCTATGTAATAAGCCAAAACAACTTATTAAGCTAAAAGGACTAAATGTATACAAATATTAAATTTAGTAAAACTATAACGAAAAAGACCCCAGGGCACGTTGGTTAGAGGTGTGTGTTGTGAGGCGTTTAAAAGGGTTGAGGATGTTGAGGTCGGGAGTTCGAGCCTTGCTCACCTCCGATTTCCGTCTTCCCCTTTTTTTTATTTTTAAAAACTTATAAAAATAAAGTTGTAGAAACTATAAAAATAAGCACTTTTAATAAAAGAAACTTTTTACGAAATCCCCTAAATAAGCTGAAATTCAGCTTAAAAGACAGAAAAATGTTAAACTTTCTTTATAAAGCTTTTATATAAAACTTAAGATCTTGAAAACATGAAATAAGCTAAACCTAAGACTTAATAATCTACTTTTACACTAAACCTAACCTAACAAGCTAACCTGAATTAGAAAAAAGCATAGAATCAAAAGCCATAAGCTGAAAATTTGAAATAAGCACTTATAGAAAATTTTAAACCAAACAGCCATTTGAGGTACTTTTGAGCTTAATTTTAAGCTAGCAAACAAGCTTTTTAAGAAGTGAAACTTGTTTTTTCTAAAAGCTTGACTCAAAGACTATATGAAAATGCTTTTTGAAAACTCTATGGAAAATAATAGCTTATTGAAAAAGCTTGTGAAAAACAGACAGAATCAGTCAGGAAATGCTAACTTTTGTTTTTGAACTTAAAAGACAAATTGCTATTTTAGAAGCTAAAAACAGATAAGCTAATGAACTTTTTGATGAAAACTAATTTGAAACAGCTAAACTATGACCCCTATTCTACTTATATTCCAAAAATAAAAGCCTATAAACCAAAATCTCCATTTGAAAATTGATCATGAAAACAGCTTCTTGTCTTTTATTAATACTGATGCAGTTGACATGCATATGAACCAAAACATAAAACCTATTATGCACACATAAGGGACTTATTTTAATACCTTTAAAACACAAAACCAAAGCTAAATAGGACCATGTCATTAACCAGAAATTTCTAAAGCTTAATTTTAACATATTATGGCTAATATTAAACTGACTTAGAAAAATAACTTAACTAGATCTAATCTAAATGATAAATCCTACTCTATCAAACTAAATAATGAAGTTTAAAGCAGATTCAAAAGACCAAGTGGTCACAAACAGCACTAACTTGTGGTTAGTGCTGTTGACCCAAACACCCCTTTAAAAGTTTTAAAATCCATTTAAGCTTTTGAAAATGAAATCTAGTGAGTAAAACTTTAAAACCAGATAGTGCACAGCTTATAACAACCAAAATAAACCTTAATCAATAAGCAAATAAGCCAGAAATGAAGAACTTATACCTATGCTAATTATTTTTGGTTTTTATTGATTTATAAGACAAAAAGTGAAAAACTAAGATCTACACTACTTAAGCTAAAAACAGATTATAAAACATGATCAATAAGCACAATGAGACAGAATTAAGCACAAACAAGCTAGATTATAAGCAAAATAAGCAAATTATAAGCTAGAAAATTAAGACAGAAATAGAAATAAGGAACTTACCAAAGCCTTAGCTAAACAAAGGCTTATTAATGCTCAAGGAGCTGTTTTACAAGCTCCAGCTTATCCAAGGATAAGCTGGTAGGGTCCCATAAGCTCTTCCAGGTTAAGCTTATCATCCAAAAGCCTCAGATCTATTAGCATAGGTATTTAACTGATTTTAGATGTTTAAGTAGATTAATGATTAAATTTAGCTCAATTCCAAGCTTAGAGACTTGAGAAGAGCTTATTATGAGCTTATGAAACAAACTCATTTGGAAATAAGAGTTTTTAAGTAAAAAAGATTATGAAAAAGAAAGTGAACTATGATTTCATTAACATAAAATTGAGTACAAAACTTTGAACTTGAAATTACAAAAGCTTAATAGCAAAATACATTTAAATGAAAAATTACTTAAGCTACTTAAAACTAAAAACGGGAAAAGAAGATTATTCTGTGTGTGTGAGTGAGGAGCTCTATTTATAGCCTTGAAGAGATGCTTCTAGGTCTTGGATCACGCTCCTCTCTCCTTTGATCTTGTCCTTTCATTCTTCCAATCATTTGATCTTGATTCTTGTCCGTTGGATCAACTTGGTGAGCACACGGATTGCCAACGTGGCATTCCGTGTGTCAGAGTACTTGTGCTTCTTTTGCACTCATTTTAGTGCAAAATTCCATGTCCTCGTGTGCTTCTTTCCATATCTTGCGTGTCAGACCTTTTGGGTTTTAGCCAATGAGGGGCTTGTATGACGTCTTCTTTTGCCAGCTCGTTCCTTGGCACTTGAATTGCATAGCCACGTCCTTAATTTCAATTACCCCTTTGATTTTGACTTGGGTTAATTGTGAAGACGATGATGAATAGTAACATGGGTTACGCGCCATTTTTTTACCGTTTGGGAGGGGGTTTGACTCGGGGGTATGAGGGTTGACTTGGGCCCGGGCTTTATTAAAAGGATTGGGCCGTAGGTTATTTTTGGGTTATGATAAAAGAGATAACGAGTGTTAACTCTTTTTTATATTAAAGAGTTAACACCGTTAGGGCTTAGGGACCATTGTTGTAATTTTGGTTTATTTCAAGGGGTTGATTTGGGTTTTGTCTTTCCATGTTTGACCAGGTTTGACTTGTTGACCCAAGTTGACCAAAGGTTGACTTTTGACATTGATAGCATTCTCCCGGCTCTTGTATTCTCTTTCCTTTCCCGTGTCTGTGTTTGTCCGGTTTTGACCGTTTTCTTATGATATTTGCATTATCCGTACCTTCACAAGCACAAAGACAAAACAAACAATATACAAGCATTTTAAGCATAATTTTGTCTTTTATGGGTCATTTTTGATATAAAACGGATATGTGTTTTCACACATATCAAAATTCCCAACTAATGATTGCGTTCCATCCACGGCAATATTAAATGCTTTAAAAACCCAATACCTTCGATAACATCCAAACTAAATCTTTGAAAAGTAGCAAAGACTTTTGTAGAGAGAGTTAAGAAATTACAAGTTATAAAACACCCAGTTCCCATTTTTTAAAACTTTTTTAATTTTTTTAATTAATTAGTTAGTAAACTAAGAATATTTTGACTTTCGTTATTTTCATAACTGTTAGGGATCATAGAACAAGATGCATTTCGATCCAAAAATGCCCCAAAAAGGATAAATTCATCGTCCCCGGCATTTCACTTGCTCCAAACCAAGCTTAAAACGAAATCACAGCAAAATATCAGTAAATATGCTAACACTACTCATATTTGCAACTTGTGAACTTTTTACTCCCGACATTTATTATATCTTAAGTGAGTGTGCTATTTTGAATTTCAACCATGGATCAACTTTTTGCAACATACTATTCTTTACGTTCCACCTTAGAATAATGAGTTTAAAGGCAAGATTATCCCATGTAGCGACTTTCGTCTCGGCACATCCCAACCTTGCGGCTAAATCAATGAGAGCTTTTGCAATGCGAAGGAAAGGTCTTCCTAAAATAATAGGCACTCTCGGGTCTGGTTCAAAATTAACCACGACAAAATCAGCAAGAAAAGTG
>BQNB010065703.1:1871-28574 GCA_026074375.1 Tanacetum coccineum
GCTAACTTTAACACGGGCTCTTTTCTATATATTACACTACAAGCATTGACAGACTCCACACTATTTGATGTCATGTAATTGTAACGCACTAGAGGGCAATGCGCTCGTGACCATCTTTGAGGACCAGCTCTAAAAAGCTTTTCATGTGCATCAGGCTGAACAATTTGTAGTGTGTTCATGTTCGTTGCATAGTCTTCTCGTGTATATGCCTTGCATATTTCCAGAATAAACCTTTTCTTTTTTTGTTTTTCAATCCTAGGTTCATCATAAGATTAACCAACATGTGATGACTCCACAATCTGACATGTTGGTTTGTTGAGGGACATCTATTTCCAAACCTTCATTGTATGAATACTGAAAATAATGCGCTCGTCTAGTTTCATTTAAACAACCACGATCTTCCAAAATATGATTAAGCACGAGGGTCCAGCAACTAATTACTCGCGATATCACTTCCTTGTTTTCATTTAAACAACCGCATTATTTTCATTTAAACAACCGCATCATTTAAACAACCGCATATTTTAGAAGATCGTGGTTGTTTAAATGAAACTAGACGACCGCATTATTTTCAGTATTCATACAATGAAGGTTTGGAAATAGATGTCCCTCAACAAACCAACATGTCAGATTGTGGAGTCATCACATGTTGGTTAATCTATTGTTTGTGTTCACAAACAAAGCCAGTAGTGCAAGGTGATACTCAACAGTTTTTTGAGAGTTTTAGAAATCATATGTGTACAACTTTTTATATGTGTAGGTGTGAGGATACTAGAGATTGTGGTTATGATTAGTTTTGAAAATTGTATGTGTTGTATGTTGAAATCGTAACGATTTGAGTGAAATAATATTGTATTTTACTTTGAATTTCTTTGAATATTTGTCCATTGATATGTTTTTTTTAAAAACATTACATATATAATAAAAACATTACATATATAATAAAAACATTACATAAATAATAAAAAATATTACATGATAATGTTAAGGTTAACCACTGCCACTTCCAAGAACTGTATCCTTACGGAAAACCTCAACCACGTTTCTTTTTGTAATGTTAAGGTAATGTCTACACATAATTATTAATTTTATCTTTTCATTTTCTAAAATGGCTAGTAACCTAGAAAACGTTAGGCTAGTAACCTAGAAAACGTTAGGTCCACTTCCACAAGTTATATATAATAAAAAACAATTACTAGATATATAATAATCTATTAACATATAATATAAAAGTAACATTACATGATATGTTAAGGTTTAACACTGTCACTTCCAAGAACTGTATCCATACGGTAAACATACTTCCTACATTTCTTTTTGTAATGTTATTTTGGTATTGCTGTGTTGGTTTAGGATGTAGGAATGATAAAACTGAGACATTAGGCAAGTATCATAGCAGCTCTACAGTAATATCCTTGCCATAAACTACCCACGTCAAGACTTTGTAGTTTTTTGTTCAGGTAATGTACCGATAGAGCTTTCAGAAAGTCAAGTTTTAAATCTCAAGAGCATTCGGATGAACACTAGACTTGACGATTTGCAACAGACTTGTTCCAGTTATCCCTTTTTGAAGGAAAAGTTGTCAATGTCTCCCAAACATCCAGTTACACTGCCACCATTAGCATTCACATAGTTACTGGCGCTAACCACGCATCCTCTGTTAAAATACAGCATCCCTCCACCCACATCCTCAACAACTTTCTGCATTATAATCTTGTGTCGCACATTAAGCCCCATACGATTCAAGAATAAATACATTTTCTTCTTAGCAGCTTGGCTCGCTGAACAAGACCCGTAGGACCGGGTATTATCCTAACTGGGTTTGAGGTTGAGGAAGATGGTATCAAAATGTGTGACTCTATTGGAACGCACAACGGGTGTTTAACTGAAGATCGGAATATCTATAATCTAGACTGAATTCCCATGGTTTCATTTTTCGTTAATGAAATTGGAAATCCATTTTTTAGAGAGTTGGAATAAGAGTTGTGTGACAAATGAGGAAATTGTGAGGGCTAGATTTAAAGGGAAAAAATTTTGCAAAAAATAAAGAGTGTTGGACGACACAAATGTTTTTTTTCTGTAATAGGATAAGCAAGACTCTATGACAATGTTGTCCATCACTTCAAATTACACGCGATTTAGTAAAGTATATGACAAGTAGTCCGCTTTATCTTAAATTGTGAGGGCTATTACAATGTTGTCCAACTCAATGACGACACAAATGTTTTTTTTTTCTGTAATAGATAAGACAACTCAATGACACAAATGGGTTTTGAAGATATGGTTAGCTATCTAAAATGGAAAATACCAAGAAAATTCAATACTCTTTACTACATGTTGCCACCAAACTACGCATTTCAGTACATGAAACAAATTAAAAATGATATAGTCATTTTACTAATTGTTATGTATGACATTGCAAAAGTTGGTGGGAAGCTCCAGATTTTCGTGTCTCATACTCAAATAGATTTAAGCACGGTGTTGATTCCAAACGATGGTTCTTTGGTAAGAATCTTCTGAAGGTGTCTTTTTAAAGAAAACTAAAATTAAAAAACTAGTAAGAATCAATCAGTATCTACATCAAATGCAGAAAAAAAAAATTAAAAAAATTTAGAGCTCATCAAAGATACACTGCTAACCAAAATAAATAATTATAAATATAAAATAAAAACTTTGAGTATCCAAATTCGTACGCAAAAATGCCCAAGATCTTGAATTTGATAACAAAACATGGTATATCCCAAACCTAATTTTTTACTCACCTGGACTTGAAAAAAAAAAATGTAAATCGAGGGGGGGCTCACGCGATCTACCATTTTGTAAAAAAAAAAAAAAAAAAAAACAAAATTTGAAATGTAAATCGAGGGCTTTAAAACGCGATCCACAATTTTTTTTTGGACATTTTGTAAAAAAAAAAAAAAAAATTTGAAATGTAAATCGAGTGTTTCAAAACGCGATCCACATATATATATATATAGGGGACCATTCAATACAAAACCACTTTTTTGTACAGAACCTACATAACCACTTTGAACCAATAGAAATTTAGTATATTATTAAATGTTTTTCTAAATCCAAAAGGGTATAATAGTCAAAACACATTTTAATTTTTTTTTAATTTAAAAAAACGTTTTTTTATTTTCTTAATTTTCGAAATTAATTTTTTTTAAATTTATACTTTTTTAAGTATATACATGTTTTTCAGAAAAAAAAGTGCATATGTATTTTTTTTAAATATTATAAATTTACATATGTTTCTTGCGTAGAATTGTTTAGACATCAAACTTATTTTTTTTTAAATGGTAATTGCACTTATGTTTATGGCTTACATTTTTTAACTTTGAATTTATAACCAAAAATATAAACATATACATGTAAACTCTAAATTTATAACAAAGCAAAAACCTAAATACAATACACGAATTTTGATATCAAATAAAATACAATTAAATTACAATATGGATGTGCAAGATATTAAAAAACACGTCTGCATGCTTCAAGAACATATATGCACGGCTTCGAGAATATATATGCACGGCTTCGAGAACATTTGTGCGCCATCTAAAAAGCATATGTGCATCCATTAATTATCTTGAACATATATGCACGACTTCGAGAACATTTGTGCACGCAATCTAAAATCCATGCATCAACAGACATATTGCTTAAGGCTTGTGCACGCTTCCAGAACATATATGCACGGCTTCGAGAACATATATGCACGGCTTCAAGAACATTTGTGCACGTCACCTAAAAGCACAAGTGCATCAATTGATCATCTTTATCACACACCGTCATAATTGAACTATTCCTCTGAATAAAATATATAAAACAAAAAAAATGGTCAAATTATTACCTGTTAAATTAACATGTAAGCATTTTGTGAGCACCATCTTGCTTTTGCTTTAACTGCAAAGTGAATAGAACATATAAGTATTAGTATAACATTTTGAAAGTAATGTTCTTAAATGTGCAATCATAACAATAGACAAACTTCATGACAAAATACATATTAAAAAATCATTTTTACCAAATGACACCGAAAATAAAACAATATCACAACACCTTAACATGACAAATTTATCATAGCTATTCTTAAAAAGAAAATTATCTAATACAACATAACTAAATGTAAGAGGCATTTTTTATTGAGTGAAATATGTGTACGTCAAAGATAAAGCAATGAATTAAAAATTTCAGATTTATTCATTTTATGGAAAACTTTTTTTTCCTAGAAATTCTAACATACAAATCAAAAACGTCATTGTGGTCCCATCAAATATAGATTATTGACAATGACAGTCTTTTGATTTTTGATACAATCGGTCATTTGATATAATTAGTACATCTAAAATCAGTTTTTGAATATGGGCTTCAGACTAACATATTTTATTAACTTAGAATTGAGGGCTTAACCTTTCCGTAACATTTTTTCAGTGGACTTTAGGACTAAGTTCTAAATAGTTAAATGCATATGATGATTATGACAAAAATGCATGCTCTTATACTCATTGAATTAGATCTTGTACCCGTGTTACCACATATTTTATTATTTCATACTACTTTGCACCCGTGCACTAACAAATGTAGCAAAGGGGTAGTTACAAAATCATAAACATATATGTACCAACAAATGTGTTAACTATCTTTAACAAATAACTAAGATACTTATGAAAATTTAGATACATGTCTTTGTACGTATCAATTCCTACCAAAACAGATTTTGTGCAACAAGTATCGTTCATTACCTGTGCTATTCAAATTTCAAAGTAAAACAAACATGGTACTACCTGTAAACATTGTTGCCATCTTATTGGGCTTTTGAATCAACCGTACCAGTCCGACTTACGCTTTTTCATTAGACAATTACTCACTATAGTCAAAGACTATATTATTATACTCGATATTTTAACAACATAAAATTTGGTATTCTAAACTCGATTTAAAAACAAATAAAAACATAGATTTTTGTATTCTAATTCATACCAGTAGGATGTTCAAAAAATTAATACCTGTAGTGGACCTCACAAATACGCTATTCTAGCAAATCACCTCCATAAAAACTCGCGTTTGAAATTCTTTTGTTCGTATTTGACGTATTCTTCACGGATCTCGATGAATTCGATTTGATTTGAGAGGATTTTGAGTCGTGTGAAGAGGTCGTCTTGGAATTCTGTTAGAGTTAATGTTTGGTCGATTGTGTTTAGGGATAGGAGAGTTTATGGTGGTTCTTTGGGATCGAGTACCATGGTGGATGCCATTGTAAAGATGGATCTGATGGTGTTTTTGGGGTTAAGTGAAGGATAGAGATGGAATAGATCTGATGAATGATGAATATCGTTTTTTTTCTTCCAAATAAAGAGAGGCTGCAGTTATTTTGTGGGTTTTTAGGTTTTTAGCATTTTTTAGGAATAAATATAAATACCCAATTTACCCTTTCAGCTTTACAAGTAATAACTTAATCTTTTTATGAATTACATAAATGGCACTAATAATCTCATCCTTTGATTAAATGATCTAATGGTTGAAAATTGGTTTTGTAAGTTTTGTATAAAAAAGTGGTTTTGTATTGAAAATCCCACTATATATATATATATTTTTTTTTATTTCTCAAAATTGCGTATGAGGTCTACACGTGTCCAAAAGTAAATCGAGTGGGGGGAGACGCGATTTAAATGGGTATTTTGAATAAATGTGTTTGTCAGGGATATTTTGAGACAACACAAATTCCAACCGGGTACTGCGAAATTTTTCGCTAACCCAATTGCACTCATAAAACCTCAAAAGCAACTCCACAAGAAGGAAAGACATGGCAGCCCCCATTATCACAAGCCATCCCCGACCCTCGAGCAAATAGACCGTTGCGCCAAACACCCAAAAACCTGCAATGACTGAGAAGACCCGAAGCACCAAACAGCCAAAAATTGCAAGATTGCATAAATTTGAATAACAATCCAAAGCTAAAGACAAACATCATTGATGTTTATATTTTTCATTCGGTATCATTGAATATTTGTATATAGCATATATAGATAAAAATGTTAAAGTGAGTAGTATTAATAGTTCTAATCAGAAGTTATTGCTAAAATAGCAATATTCCTTAACTTCTATAGATAGTTCAACTAGAAGTGAATTTAAACAATGTGCTTTTTCACTTTTGTTTAGCTATCAATCACAGAAAATGTAGTCTTTCATTGTTCTCGTAAGTCACATACTTTTATTAATGATAACAAACGAAAGCTTAAACATCAAAACCACAAAATATCATGGAAGTACAATACTCACCAAAAACACACCTCATCTTTAACTTAAACACACTCACACAAACCCGTACAATTAATTTATGAAAAATATAATTCATATCCAAATTCCATTATGTAACAACCATAATGAAACCCAAATATAAAATCTCAATAGTGAAAATTAATAATCCAAGGAACCAAATTAATTAACTCATTACATTAACTAAAGCAACAAACCAAAAAAACTCAAAACCATCACAAAACCTAACCCTTTAATCCCAGCAGCATTATTCCCATCCGCCTCTTGATCAGCAACGGCGCCATCCGGTGAATCCGCGGGCGAATCAGCCGGCGAGTCCGCCGGCGCGACCTTACCCTTCTTCTTCTTTTTCCCCGCCTTAGGCGTGGGAGCAGGAGCGTCAGCCTCCGGCGCAGGTGCAGGCGCCGGAGACAACGCTCCCTTAAACAACTCCTTAGGAATTAAAACCTTATTAATAGTAAAAATAATCAACGGCTGTTGATCAATCAACGTCCCTACGATCTTAGCCGTAACTAATTTCGAACTCTTAATCGTGACATCCTGTCCGTCATTTTGAACAGTAAAATCAAATTTATCAGCTCCATCAGTAGCTAAAGTGTTCATAACTCCATTACTAGACTTCAACATTGAAATAGACTGGTACACAGGGACACCATGATACTCGAGTAAACTTTGCTTCCCATCTGCTGTTAAATTCTTAAACTTAGGTAAAAAACCCTTAAAAGCATCATCTAAAGGACAAAAAACCGATAAACCACCGTCTAGGTTATCAGCATAGGTTTTCATAGCATCTGACACACTTAACGCATCAGCAAAAGCTTTGCATCCATGTAATGACATGAGTTCAGTTATATTAACTGCAGCAGGCTCAGGGGTAGGAGCTTCAGCTTCAGCTGAGGGCAGCATACTGCTAATCTGTATGACAGAGATATTATAAGGCAGCTCCGTCAAGCTTTTAACAAACGTGGCATCTGTTCTTCCACCATCTTCACTCCCAAACCCGACTTTCCCGCCTTTTAGATCTGTTATATTGACAAACCCTGACGACCCAGAAGCCGTACCAGTGGCTTGGAACATTGTAGCAGCTAAAGCTGTACCGTTAGTGATCTGGTGGAGCTTCTTCGCGCCAAAATAGTCGAGAAGGACGTGTAATGAGAGGATGTTTTTCATGGTGGAGATGGAGAGGTGGTGTGAGAGGAGATCTGACATGGCCGCATTGTTTACGGCCATGACTGTTATGGTTCGACGGTTGTTGATGTCGTCTGCTAGATGTGTGAGGGATAGGTAGTGGTTGAAAGTCGAGAACTCGGGGAATTTGGCGAGGATTTGTGTGATGTTGTGCGCGTTTGTGGTGGTGGTCGTTGCGGCCAGCAGCAGGATCAGAACTGTTGCGGCCGCAGAGAATGCTGATGTGGAGCTGAAATGACGCATTTTGAAAAAATGTTAAAAAATGTGTGTTTTTTAGTTAGTGTGAGAGAGTGAGTGAGAAATGGTGATGATATCAAGAGTGGTGAAATAAAGGGGGGTTTGGTATTTGGGTTATTTACGGTTGTGCCACTGGAGTGTTCCTAGCTGTTGCAGGTTCCAACGGTCTTTTTTCATTGTTTTTTATTCAGAAATATTTTACATTTTATCCCCCTGTAGTTGTTGAAGGTATTCAAAACATGTGCAAAACTCTTCAAATCTTGTTTTTCGAATATGGAGTTTTTAAACATTTTATTCCTTTAAAATTTATTTTGTTAACAATTATATGTATGTGTTTATATATTTTTATCGAAGAAAGAAATATTTAAATGAGAAAAGTAAATGTTTAGATCACTAATTTGCACTGTATGTTATACACGGTGAAATTTTTTATATTAAAGACTTCTTGTAACTTCGTGTACGACCATAGAAAACTTCAAAAATCCAGGAACGGCCTGGATGGTGGTAACTTAAATAAAAAGATTTAAAAAAAAGTGATTTGTACACTATTTTTTTATCATCTACCATTAGATTACATCTGGTGATGCACACAGTACAACACTCAGATGCAAGATTAGTAGTGAATGACAAAATATAAATCACCTCCAATTTAAAAATGGTTACTATAAGTTGTATTCTATGGCTAAAAAAGATATGGTTTTGGTGAAAATGTTGATATATATTCTAAAAGAATAAAAGTGTTCTAACAACAGAAATTATATATACGATTTAGATATAAGAAACATTTGTTTAAGTGTTTATAGTTTTTCAAGCTAGTAAGAAATGTAGTAATAATTATTTGTGATAAGTAATTTGATTTAATGTATTGCAAGTTACCCTAATCTTTTACATATCAGCCTACCAAATCTTATCTCCTTGCAACAAGTATGACCCATTCATTTTTTCACATATAAATATCAGATTTGAAAAATCCCAAATTTTTTGTTGTTTGGTTTGCCAAGGACAAAGTAAAAAAAGGTATTAACGTAACCTTTATAATTGTGAGAATATAGTTGAATGACTTAGTTATAGTGTTTTTGTTGTTGTATTTAAGAGCATGGGGTGTGGTAACATAAATTCACGTCAAATTTTATGTGGTAGACATTTTGACGCTTCTAATGACATGCCATCATATCTGATGCTCTAAGGTGCATGTTCTAAAATTTTAGTCTTGTCGTAGATGTATAACATGTCGTGACTCATCCTTTTTTCATCTTGTGCAATGAATTTGAGACAGTATACGTAGCAATGTTACCACTCCGAATTTACCTAGACACTGGTTTTGTTGTACCTTTGTGCGAAACCGATAGCAATTGATCTTTTATTATGTCAAAAATTATAACAGTATTGCACCTTTGTGACTTTGTCCGAAACTGATACAATAGTGCATTTTTAATTCGTTTATTTAGTCACTCACTCTTTATTTGGCAGTTTTATAAAACAAAGGATAAGATTAGTTGATTACCATATTTGGGTGGTAAATCCCCAGGGGGGCTTTCTGCTGTTTTATAAAATAAGAGGACGTGATATGCAAATAAAGATATAACAGCTATGCAACCAGTGATATGCGTCCACGTAGGTAGACGAAGTAATACGTTTGAACCAGATGCTTCTTCCACCGACATATTGCCAAATAGCAATTTAACTTTTATACTGTACTGGTTTTAAGGAGCTTATACATTATGTTTTCTTAAAATATATATACATAATTTTTATTTTCCTGTTTTATAAGTTATGTATAGAGTATTATCGAAATTATATCAAGAGAATAAATTTATTAAATCTTTTATATATTTATTAGTATTTTTTTTTATTTACATGTTTTCTGACTCGATATTGTGAACCAACTAATCCCAGCCAAACTACACTTTTAGGATTGTTTATGATGTGATTAAATAATGTTAAATCTTTGTTTGAAGTAAGAATTGTTTGCATTTGTTGTATTTTAAAATATAAGGTCTAGGAGTATAAAGTTTAAGGGGTTATTTGCTTATTTTTTAAATTTATAACAAAACTTGTAAATTTATAAATTTACACTTAACTCTATATAATTTATTTAAAATTAAGCAACTGAAGTTTTATTAATTACTCCCTCTTTTTTCAAGTTCTTGTTTTTATAAATTTGACACGTATATTTTTATGTGTTTTTTTCTTCAATCAGATTTCTCCACCAAAATAATGTCAAATTTGGAAGTATTTAAGCTTTTTAATTAAACAATAATAATTAAAAATAATAAAAAAATTAGAAGCATCATACCTAATAAGGAAACATTTCTTTATTTTGAAATGCAAAAGTCCCCACTTTATATTTTTTTTACCAGGTAAAAGATTATATACATGTAAAGTTCGCAAATTTCCGTAGGCGCCTACTAAAAATACTCCTAGGGTCTCAAAATCATTGTTGCCTCACAAAAGATATATATAGTTTAAGAAAGGATTAAGATTCTCTAATGTTCAAAATGAAAATGACCCATCATGTTGAGTTTATTGTATTTATTACTACTTTTTAATTTTTACTTTTCAACAGAATACAGTTTTACTTCTAACAAATTAATTAAAGTCTTTATTAAAGTTTATAATAATAATTTCAAATAGTGGTAATATAACAAACTTAAGCAAACTTTCATAAGTATTTTTAGTAATGAACAATTAAATTGGAACAACCCAAAAAAGAAATGTGGACTATTAATTTGGGACAAAGAAGTAAATAAGAACAAGAACGGATTGTGAATCGCACGTTGCGGCGGACTTATTTGCCTTTTGTTCGTTTGGCGTGATTTTACGTTAGTTGTATTGTAGACTACATATACTTCTACGTATTTAGCTGTCATTAAACTCTATGATAGTTTTTACAGTTAATATATAGGTTAAGGGTGTATTTTGATTTTTTTTTAAATATACATTAACCATCGACATTTTTTTCTATAATCATACTTATCTCAGAAAACATAGCAATATTAAGCTCGTTTTGTTCGTAATCTAGAGCCGTTGTCGTTGGTATATTTTTCACAAAAAAAGTTGCCGGATATCGTTAGATATTTGAAAAAGAATTTTTGTTATATAAAATAGTTGTAAATGAAAAAATTATAAAGTTATTTATATAATTCAAACTTTCATAAAATTGCATGTCTTCAATTGTTGTTGTTTATTTTAAAGTTATTAGTTAATTTATAAGTGTCTTTTGAATTTTTTTTAAATATATATTAAAATTTAACATTTTATTATAGAATCGTACGTATGTTAGAAGCATTGCAATATTGGACTCGTTTTGTTCGTAATTCGAAGATCTTCGCAGCGGTATATCTTTTAATGAATAAAGTGATAGCTATGCGTTACATAATTGATAAATAAAATTTGTTATATAAAAAAGTCGTAAATAACTAAAAGTTTAAGGTGATTTTCGTAATTTGTCGCGGATGCGTTTTGTAAATATAAAATAAATTGGGCCGACCCATTTACTGGTTTTGAGCTAATTTTTGGGCTAAATAAAGGCCGGTCAAACCATCATGTTTGACCAGCGCCTATTTTTATATTGTTTAACTATAAAATGCTACTTCTTCCGTTCTTAAATAAATATTCAATTTTGATTTTTAAAGCTTTTTACAACATTGATTTTAAATTATTTTATTTGTGTTATATAATACTTGATGAAAATATTACTAATGAAAAATGCTTATAAAATCAAATTCATTTATATATCTCACATCAAGTATTATATAACAAAAAAATGATTAAAGTCAAAGTTGAAAAAAAAATCAAAACATAACACACACTTAAAGACGAAAGGATTAATATTTAATAAAAAAGTAATGATAATAATAAAAAAAAAATTATAATAGAAATAATTTATAAATAAACAATAAAAATAGTAATAATGTTTTAAACAAACCAAACACAGCTCATGAACCAAAACGACACATATTAACACAAAACGATCTCACTAAAGACTCATTTAATGCAAATCGTATGCACGCCTAGCGTTTACTTAGAAAATTCTGAATTACAAAATTTTACATCAAACTTCGTGTGTGACAATTTTTTTCACATCTTATACCACCTACTCACAATATATATATCACAAATGTTTCCAGCGAGGTTGATATAATATGAGTGACTGAATTATAATTATAATGAAACTGAATAGTATACGTAATGTAATATGAATTACAGTTTACTCAATTTTACAAATCAAATAACTTACGTAATGTAATTAGATTGCAATTACATTAAACTACACGAGAAAAACTGCTAACCATACGAGGCTAAAATGAGTTTAGACTAAAGAAAATTCATCACTTAATCATCAATGGAAAGTTCTTTTCGTCGGAATGTTCGAGGAGGGATTGAACAACACATGTTGGAGGAATTGACATCTACGTTGGAGACGGTATCTTTATCGAACTCTTGTGATCAGTGGATTGGTGATTTGACAAGTGATGGTGTTTTTCGAGTCAAGGAGGTTCGGAATTGTATTGATGATATTTTTCTTCCGTCGCAAGTCATCGAGACTAGATGGGTGAGGTTTGTTCCTATAAAGGTTAATATATTTATTTGGCGAGCCCGTCAAGATTGTTTGCCGACGAGGGTTAACTTGGTTCGTAGAGGTATTAATGTGGATTCTTGTGTATGCCCGATATGTTCGTCTGGAGAGGATGAGATTAATCATATTCTTTTCCGGTGTGATTTGGCGCAGCAGGTTCTTCGTCGTATTTGTAGGTGGTGGGAATTAGATCCTTCTGATTGGAACACGTTTCAGGAATGGTATGCTTGGTTCTCTTCGATCAGATTCTCTTCCAAGTCTAAGTCGCTGTTGGAGGGCACTTTCTTTGTAGCGTGGTGGCATATATGGAGGATTTGGAATCACATTATTTTTGAGGGAGTTCTTCCCAGACGTTCCGAGGTCTTTGATGATATTATTTTTTGTGCTTTCATTTGGTGTAATAATCGTTGTCGTAAAGTTTTTTCATGGGAGGATTGGTTAAAAAATCCCCACCATATTTTTTTGTAATGTTGTTTCTAGCTTCTTGCTAGTTTAATAAAATTTCCGCCGTTCAAAAAAAAAAAAGCAACATATCAAAATGAGTATTATACAATCCGTTTAAGAATAATTATGTATAACATTTAACTTAAACGTAACAAAGACTAAAACATGTCTACTTTTTGTTAAACTGGAGTTATTGTAATAATAAGAACGGATTTGTTAGTCATTCAATACTGTATTAAGTTTCACACGTACAAATCGAAACATCAATGTACAATTATCCATTTACATTTGTTGAATACTTTTTTAACTTAAAGTGTGAATCAATAACTATTCCATACCACAATTTGTTGAATACTTTTTTAAACTTTACTTCAATGTCAAAAATATTAAAAAAAATAACATATGTTGACTTTCACACGTGTAGTATACTAATATATGTTAAAATTTTTATAAAATTTCACAAAAGGAAATAATATAATTTACATCCTTTTATATACAAACTAGTTTCAAGGCCCGCCCGTTGGGTGGGAAGCTTTAAGGTATTGCTGCAAGAAATATTTGTATTTTGATACTTGTTCGTTATTATTTTTGATTGTTCCAATTATTGCGTATCATTTAGATAATTTATGGTTGATGCATGTGGACAAATAAATGTAATTAACAAGAGAGTTTATAAGATAATATTGTAAAACATTGATGAAGCAAAGAATAAATATGATATAACATAATATAATTTGTTATGAGCTAACGTAGTAATAGAAAAAATAATTTATAGTATTTACGATTTTATTTAAAGAAACATTTGCATTTTGATACTTGTGCGATATCATTTTTTGTTGTTCCAACTATTGCCAATCACTTAGATACTTGGTCTGGTTTGTGTTTTAAGTTATCATTTACAACACATAGTTGTTTCTTAAGTTATCATTTACAATACATAGTTGTTTCTTAAGTTATCATTTACAATACATAGTTGTTTCAGTGTTCCTTTTTAGAATTAAGTTATGGTTGACGACATCATCGACTTTACCTTCTTCTCGGTGATGCTGCTTGGGTCCTGGCTTCAAGACGTTCGAGATCTCCCAGCACCTGATTTTTGAGATGAAACACCGTAGTTGTCCCTTATTTTCTTTGTTGCTCCTATCGAGGCTTAGCCGCTACTGTTTCCCTACCCCCATTTTTTCTCCTCTTAGGTGCACTATAGATGTAAAGTCTTTAATCATCACTCACCTCGATAACTTCTTATCCAACTAATAACTTAAAGAAAAACCCTAAAAGTATAACTAGAGTTGCTTAGGTTTAAGAACATAGATAATAAACGGTGTAAAAAGGTTGATGCAGTCATGTTAAAAAGATGTAAACAAAACAATAAAATGATGTTTTTCGAAACTGTAAGAAACCCACATAGTTAATTGCAAAAAATAATAGCAAATTTGATTATCATACTTTTTTGTGTCTTCACAAATTAATCAAGCCCGTACACAGGTAATGAAAAGCAACAAACCTACAACATCAAATAGCCCATATGGCTTGTATTTTCAAATCTCAAAAACTTTTAGAAGCCTTAAAATGTACATGTCTCGCAAATGATCATATTTACTATCAATAATGTTATCATCAAATTTCTTCATCTTGTCCCAAGGCCCATCTCCAACCCCCATTTATACAATTGATGATCCTTAGATGAATTCAAAATGTTATGAACACTCGATAAAAGTCTCTGACAATCTCCTTGTTTAACTATGGCAACTGCAGCTATGGTTTTCTTTTCTTGTGAACTCAGTTTACCATGTGTGTTAACATTTTGTGTTACCTGTACCAAGACTATAATTATCTTTGATGATACAGGAATAGGTTCGTGATACCAACCCTTCTTAAAGCTACCATTATCTCTTCTTCCTCTAAATGCACAACTTCTTCTTCAAGAATAGCTACTTTAGCTAGTAACTCCAAGCCTGCAAATCTTTACAACTTTGATTAAGGAACTAAGTTATATGATGGTATTGATTTTGGTCCATAAAGTACTTTTTTGGTACATATTAAAGTATGACTTAGTGTATTAAATGATGGGTCTATGTAAAGTATGGAGGACGCTGTTAAAGTTGGTCAATTGAGTTACAAAAAGTGTCCATTAAACACAATGCAACACCATAAATGAATGTACATTATATTTTACTAAACCTAGTAAAAGTATAGTTGCACATGTTTCAACTAGATCATCGGTTATACTACAGATTGATATCTCGCTCTGGGTACAGCTAACAGTACTCGTGTATACTATCACATATGTATACATCTTTTACTCTCAATATATTAATATGTAACGATGTGTTATGCAATTGATCTAGAGGTGATAAATATCGAACTCATCTAATTATTCCTACATTCAGATTTAAAACCGTATAAAAAAGGATTGAGACTGTTACTAAATAAACTGTTATTTTTATGTTCTATATCTATATTATAGTAACAAAGTATAAGCAACAATCAATCAATTTATGTTATAACACGTAATGAACAATCTATAAGAGAATTAAATCATTTGTGTTTCTAAGACATAATTTATTATATAACTCTAATTTTATTTTATTACAAAATTTAACCCTAACTAAGCTGACAAAAAAAAAGGAAAATATTCGATAGAAAGAAAAAAAAAGTTTATGCCTCCAGCCGTATTAAACAAGTAGTGTCAACCCAGGCACATGAAAACGTCGACTGGGAACAATTTACGTTACTCAAAATACCAAAGAAGCCCGATTCCTAAACCAACCACAGAACCTCAACCTCCTTGTTTGAGAGTCGGTTTTTGTATACAAACAAAAAAAACCAACCCCCGTATTATAACCTGGCCTATTCAACAACCCAACCCGGGGTATAAAACCAACATCGCAACGTTCCGACAACCACTACCTAAATAACAACCGCATCATTCCACTCACAAAACCCCCCCACTCCCTGCTCCCCGCCTCCCTCTCCCTACGGCCCCCTAGACTTTAATGCCCCCTGACCAGCCTGATTAGCTACTACAATATTGTCTCATACCCACTACCAACTCCAAACAATCCCCCACACATCACAGTGACTTCTTCCTAAATTTGTCTTTATCTACCCACTCTACACACTCACGCACAGCGCACACACCCCACCCTGTATTTAAAAATAACCACCACGCACACAACCCTCGTCCACCACAGTTCACCACCCAGAACCAGCAACACCACCCACTCCCCCACCCACGCCCGTCCAGAATCACTACAACTGCAACCCACACCCAACAATATCCCTTCCAACAACAAAATAAACAAAACCCACCAAGACACGTGACCCCCACCGCGCACCCTACCAACATACTCAGAAGTCAATCACAGCACCCACCCTAAACCCAACCCACAAACACTAAAATTACAAAGTTCCAACCACACCCAATACGTCCTATCGCGTGGGTTCAACATACAAAAGAACCACACCATAAAACCACACACCCTCGCAATCCCCGAACGCAGGTCCTGTGAGAAACTACCTGTACTCGCAACAAAAATTAGAATGACATTACATCAAATACTGCACTCACTCTACGACACTCGGATCATCAATATATAACCCAACGACGTAGAACAATATAAAACAAATACAATGTCTTAATAAAAAGACGCTGTTATATAAAACACATAACCGGACCACCCATAACTCCAAAACAACTAAAAACGAACTCCGACCCCCATCTATTTATAGACCAAACATACCCGAGATCCATCCAACATTACCAAGGTGCGCAACAAATGAAAAGTATGCATCACACCCCCGTCGATTCTATCCAAATAAAACACCATAAATGAAATACCCCAACTCACCCCCTCTAACAAACAAAACCCAAAATCATCGCAAAATTAAAGAAACCGCTAAATCAAAATTACAATCGATTCACACATAAAAAACCCCACCCCCCCCAAAAAACAATAAACCCCCTAAATAGACAGCAAAACAGTACCACAGACCAATAAAATCATCAAAAACCAAAAAGAAAAATTAAGATGTGTAAAAAAACCACAATAGACAAAGCCGCTGGTATTACATCAGAAAACATATATCAAACAACAATAAAGAACTAAAAGCCAACCCCCAAACCCTGCCCCACCAACAAGCCACACGTCAAACTCAAAGGCAACTAAAGCCACACATATAACCAAAAACGTAAAGAGGTAGAAGCACAAACCAAAGAGCGTACATATGTATTAACAAAGGATAAGGCAGTTAAAGCAACCGGGAAACCCAAACGAACCTATAGCAGAAACGAAGCACCGAAACATTTAAAGTGTATAAACTCAAATAACAAAGCGTTTTATGAAGATAGCTGAAAAAGATTAGTTGTAAATTTTCTAATACCCACCCCCCACCCTACCGCCGCTGGATGCGTGGGTAACCAACTGTTAGTTAAAAAATAACAAAGATTTTGTATGACAGAATAAGACGTACAAACACCATTATGGCCGAGTTTATGTGTATCGTTTAATCCCCCGCCTCCTGGCGTACCGAAGTGATAGATGCATGTAATGAGTTTGGATTTACATTTAGAAGATGAATTAAAGTTAGAATATGACGGTGGAGTGAACACAAACCACGTGAGATTTGAAACTCACGCCATATCATATGTGAAAAAGTCGATGATATTGAACCTCCATCTACACCACCTTATAAACTTTTTCAAAACCTAACGGTGGTCAGCTTTTTATTTTCTTTCTATTTTTGGAAAAACTATTCTCATATTTTAATAACAAACAACTATAATACTTCCTTGCGATGTTTTAACCCCGGGTTGACATGTGCGGTATAACCGTGTTGAATCAAAACCACTCGACAACAGGTTGGATATGATCGGGCTTTTGCTTATTTGAGAACCGAATTGAACCATCGAGTTTTCTTTGACCTGGGTTGACCCAGCTTGATAAATCCGGCTGAGTCATAACATTTTATTCAAAAATCTAATATAACTTTTTGTCTCAAGTTAGTTAAAATTTTGTAATACAATAAATTAGGTAATAAATTTATCTTTAGAAACAACCAACTTGATATAATTTCAATATATTTGTAATACGTATAACAAAGCAATGTATTGTAGTATCAAACTATGTTAATATAAATATAATAAAAAACATAAAACTAGAGATATTATTAAGTAAAGTTCTCAATCTTTTAATCGGTTAAATCGAATGAAGAATAAAGTTGAATGATATTTATCATGAGATCATGCAACACTACATATTAAATATTGAAAAAATGTATACATATGTATAGAACCGTTCGACCCGGCGGTTCAACTGGTTAACCGATGACTCGTTGAACCGGCAACTAACCCGGGTCTATTAAAAAATCGAGTTCTAAAACATTGCTTTCTTATATGTCATAGTTAGCAGCACAATGGCGACAATGAAACAGTCGAGTGGTGGAAACTTTTACGACTTGTAAGCTTAAAAGTAGAAACATAAAAAGCCAAAATTTTCGATTGTTATCAGAAAAATCGAGGGCTTTTAAAAATTGAAAGCCTAAAATTATAGTTTTAGCTACTTTACCTTTAAGTCATCACTGGTTGGTATGTGGCTATTCGATATCTAACAAGCTTTAAAGGAAATAATATATGTTTTCTTAACAGTTATAGGTAGTTAAAATTTAGTTGGTAGAAATTGATGGTGTTGAGTTAAGGTGCCGCTAATGGCTCACATTATTTGTTGAACAAGCTTCGGATTGAATGCTTGATGTACATATGCGCGTGCCATTATTGTAGCTTCGATCTTAAATGTAAGATTGTTGAAAACAATAAATATAGAGTATATAATATGAAATGGAAAATAGTTTCTAATGTGTAACTTGGCATCTTAAAAAGTTAAAACTAATGGTAATTGTCGGTCTTCAACTCGGTCCTATCTTATGTGGCATCAAGAGAGACTAGTCTCACCCCTTACACCACCAAGGACGCGTCTCATGGGAAGAAAAAAAGAAGTCGGTCTCGTATAAGATCGAGTCGTTTGGCATGTTTGTGTGTGAGTGCGTTTATTTAAATAATTTTTGTGAGATATTTTTTTGGTTGTGTTTTCGCCTTTTCGGTCTCTTTATTACACTGTGTTGATCATGAAATTGTCACGAAAAGAGAAATTGATGTGGTGTCCTCGGTTTTTTGATGATCACCATTACGACCAGCCTTACAACATTTTTAACTGGTACATGTACAAATTCGTGATCTAATGTCCAATTATTACAATTTAGAAGGTTTTAAATTCAAATTTTGCTTGAACAAAATGATCTTAACAATAAGTATAAGGTAATTTATATAATTCAAACTTTCATTTATTGTAGTGATTTTTGTAGTTTATTTTAAAGTTATTAGGTAGTTTAAGGGTGTGTTCTGATTTTTTTTTTTAAAGAATATATATTAAACTTCAATATATTTTATAAAATCGTACATATGTCAAAAGTATTGCAATATTAGGCTCGTTTTGTTCGCAATTCGAATATCTTTTCAGCGGTATATTTTGCTATGAATGAATCGGTAGATCTTTGTTACATATTTGATAAATAAAGTTTGTTTTAATAAAAGTCGTGAATGATTAAAAGTTTAAGATAGTTTTCGTAACTTATCGCATAGTTTAAGGGTACGTTTTGTGAATAAAAATTTAATAATGATTTTGGGCTGTTATTTGCGTTTTTGGGCCGGAGTGAAACGTCGTCGTTTCATCCGGCTATTTTTTTTTGTTAACCATGGTTTCCGACCTTTTGGTCGACTAATCCACGGGGTTTGAACCTATCGTCACACAAACTCAAACCAAGTAAAACCCTTCTTCTGAATTACTGTATCCATCTGAACACTTTTACGCCTAAGACTAATAGCCACCGAGCAGAATGTAATAATACCATTGATGAAAGATCCGTTCATTCCGTCTCACGAAACGTCAAGACCAAGTAAGACCATATTCTTTGTCAGGACGCACAAGGAACATTAAAGCTGGAGAGGAGTAGCAGATGTTGTCACTGTTATGATTTGTTCAATGCATCGAGTAGTATCTGCTGACTATGAAATGAACTCATGTAGATCAGAATTTTGACATAATGAGTCACATACTTCATTTGTCAGCGAGTAAACTCTGTACCCTGAGTAGGATTTTCATTCCGGCTAGGATTTGAGTATATGGATGTATCTAATAGCTGATAGTAGTAGTAACGTGCAACTTTTTACGTCAAATTTAAATGTGGCTATCTAGATCGATTGTATGTATCGGTATGTGTGACGCATGTGTCTGACTTAAACTGTTGTTGATTAGGTTGACTAAAAAATAATCATAATTCTATAGCTAAAAGATAATAGAAATTTGTCTGAACATGTGACGCCTTCAAATATAATAACAAATGACGCCGATGGATGTGCAGAGATGGCTTGGCCAGACCGAAACCGTCATTCCCTCGTTCACTTATGTCTTTCTTACCTTTTTACTGCTGTTGATGCACTCATGGAAGCATAGGACATGAATTTGTGTGTTTGTGCTATTTTTAGACTATTGTAACAAAAATATTTGTAACCATGAAAAATGAGTGGTGTAGGATTTGCTGTGTTTAACTGATAGAATTTGCTTTTAACATGTAACAAATCGAAAAGTAAGAGTCGGTCATGTTCATGTCTATTTTTGCCCTGAGATTTGATTGATGATTAAGTGATGAATTTTCTTTAGTCTAAGCTCATTTTAGCCTCGTATGGTTAGCAGTTTTTCTCGTGTAGTTTAATGTATTACGTAAGTTATTTGATTTGTAAAATTGAGTAAACTGTAATTCATATTACATTACGTATACTATTCAGTTACATTATAATTATAATTCAGTCACTCATATTATATCAACCTCGCTGGAAGCATTTGTGAGATATATATTGTGAGATGGGTAGTATAGGGTGTGAAAAAAATTGTCACACATGAAGTTTGATGTAAAATTTTGAATTACTTTGTAATTCAGAATTTTCTAAGTAACCTATATAACGCTAGGCGTGCATACGATTTGCCTTAAATGAGTCTTTAGTGGGATCGTTTTGTGTTTTTTTTTAACATAAAAGATCGTTTTGTGTTAATATGTGTCGTTTTGGTTCATGAGCTGTGTTTGGTTTGTTTATTGTTTATTTATAAATTATTTCTATTATATATTTTTTATTATTATTATCATTACTTTTTTATTTTTTTTTATTAAATATTAATCCTTTCGTCTTTAAGTAAGTGTTATGTTTTGACTTTTGAATTTTTTTTTTTCAACTTTGGCTTTAATCATTTTTTTTGTTATATAATACTTGATGCGAGATATATAAATGAATTTGATTTTTTAAGCATTTTTCATTAGTAATATTTTCATCAAGTATTATATAACACAAATAAAATAATTTAAAATCAATGTTGTAAAAAGCTTTAAAAATCAAAACTGAATATTTATTTAAGAACGGAAGAAGTAGCATTTTATAGTTAAACAATATAAAAATAGGCGTTGGTCAAACATGATGGTTTGACCGGCCTTTATTTAGCCCAAAACCAGTAAATGGGTCGGCCCAATTTATTTTATATTTACAAAACTCATCCGCGACAAATTACAAAAATCACCTTAAACTTTTATTTATTTACAATTTTTTTATATAACAAATTTTATTTATCAATTATGTAACACATAGCTATCGCTTTATTCATTAAAAGATATACCGCTGCGAAGATCTTCGAATTACGAACAAAACGAGTCCAATATTGCAATGCTTCTAACATACGTACGATTCTATTAAAAATGTTAAATTTTAATATATATTTAAAAAAAATTCAAAAGACACTTATAAATTAACTAATAACTTTAAAATAAACAACAACAGTTAAAGACATGCAATTTTATGAAAGTTTGAATTATATAAATAACTTTATACTTTTTTCATTTACAACTATTTTATATAACAAAAATTCTTTTTCAAATATGTAACGATATCCGACAATTTTTTTTGTGAAAAATATACCGACGACAACGGCTTTGGATTACGAACAAAACGAGCTCAATATTGCTATGCTTTTGAGACAAGTATGATTATAGAAAAAAATGTCGATGGTTAATGTATATTTAAAAAAAAATCAAAATACACCCTTAACCTATATATTAACTGTAAAAACTATCATAGAGTTTAATGACAGCTAAATATGTAGAAGTGTGTGTAGTCTACAATACAACTAACGTAAAATCACGCCAAACGAACCAAAGGCAAATAAGCCCACAGCAACGTGCGATTCACAATCCGTTCTTGTTCTTATATGCTCACCCGTCCCAAATTAATAGTCCACATTTTCTTTTTGGGTTGTCCCAATTTAATTGTCTATTACTAAAAATAGATATGGAAGTTTGATCAAGTTTACTATATTACCTTTATTTGAAATTATTATTATAAACTTTAATGAAGAATTTGATTAATTAGCTAGAAGTAAAACTGTCATTCTGCTGAAAAGTAAAAATTAAAAAGCAGTAATAAATACACTTTTCTTAAACTGTGTATTTTTTATCACTCGACGATAATTTGCGAACTTTACATGTATATAATACAGTAAAAGTTAAATTGCTATTTGGCAATATGTCGGTGGAAGAAGCATCTGGTTCAAACGTATTACTTCGTCTACCTACGTGGACGCATATCACTGGTTGCATAGCTGTTATATTGTGTCAATTTTGATTAAAAAATCAACTTTATTTTCAAATTGAATATCATTTTTATATATTTAATTTTATTTTGATTTAATTTTCATCATATTTTTTACAACTTTATGCTTTTTAAATTCAAATCAATTTTGATATATTTTGTTATAATTTTTTTACATTTAATAGGGTTGTATTTTATGTTTGATTTATATTTTTTTAAAACTTTAATCTTAATTAAATATAAACTTGATCCGTTTTAAAACTATATACTTTAGGAGGGGAGTTAAGTGTTGTCTTTGTTTCTATGCTTCGAGAATGTGATGTTTCTTATGGTGTTGCGGGAAAGTTTCGGGAAACCCAGAAGGATACGTGCATACATTTGTGAAAACGAAATTAGACTAATGCGGGTAGGAAAATTACGTAACAAAGTTAAGATTGAGTTAAATTTTTTTATTGACCGACCGTATGCCCGCGGGTAGAAACCAACTAGTAATATAGGAAAGTTAAATGCTATTGGCAATATGTCGTGAAGAACATTGGAAGCTCAAGCATGGTTCTCAAACGTATTACTTCGTTCTACCTACGTTGGACGCATTGTTGATTGGTTTGATTAGCTGTTATATCTTTATTTTCATATCACGTCCTCTTATTTTATAAAACAGCAGAAAGTCCCCCTGGGGATTTACCACCCAAATATGGTAATCAACTAATCTTATCCTTTGTTTTATAAAACTGCGAAATAAAGAGTGAGTGACTAAATAAACGAATTAAAAATGAACTTGTGTATCAGTTTCGGACAAAGTCATCAAAGGGGAATACTGTTATAATTTTTTGAATAATAAAGGATCAAGTGTGCTATCGGTTTGGCACAAAGGTACAACAAAACTAGTGTCTAGGTAAATTCGGAGTAGTAACATTGCTACGTATATTGTCTCAAATTCATTGCACAAGAATTTGATAGAGAGAAAAATGGAACTGAGTCTACGATTGTTATAAATCTACGACAAGGTGTCAAAATTTTTAGATATGCTCCTTCTATGAGCATGGATTGTTTGGCATGACCTATTAACGACGTCAAAATTGTCTTATTTCACATTATAAAATTTGCGTATTTTATTGTTACATTGTTACTGGACACATGCTCTTAAATTAACAACAAACTAAATAACACTATAAGTCATCCAACTATATTCTTACAATTATAAAGCTTACGTTAATAGCTTTTTTTTACTTTGTCTTTTGCAAACCAAACAACAAAAAATTTGGGATTTTTCAAATCTGATATTTATATGTGAAAAAATGAATGGGTCATACGTGTTGCAAGTAGATAAGATTTGGTAGGCTGATAGTAAAGATTGTAGGGTATACTTGCAATACTTTAAAATCATAAATTACT
This sequence comes from Tanacetum coccineum, assembly GCA_026074375.1. Taxonomy (NCBI): domain Eukaryota; kingdom Viridiplantae; phylum Streptophyta; class Magnoliopsida; order Asterales; family Asteraceae; genus Tanacetum; species Tanacetum coccineum. The sequence goes on from BQNB010065703.1 coordinate 25,682, forward strand.
TATAACCAAATAATTATTATTCATTTCTTACTAGATTGAAAAACTATAAAATAACTTAGTAACAAATGTATCTTTATATCTAATTCGTATATTATATATATTTTCTGTTTGTTAGAAATCTTTGTTCTTTAGAATATGATATTATCAACATTTTTCTCCAAAAGTATATCCTTTTTTTTATGCCATGAGATCAACTTATAGTAACCATTTTAAATGGTGATGGTGATTTTATTTTGTTCATCCACTATATAATCTAAATTTGTTAAATTTGGGTGTTATACTGTGTGCATCACCAGATGTAATCTAGTGGTAGATGACAAAAAAATAGTGTACAAATCACCTTCATTTTTAAATCTTTTTATTTAAGTTACCACCATCCAGGCCGTTCATGGATTTTTGAAGTTTTTTATGGTCGTACACGAAGTTACAAAAAGTCTTTTATATATAAAATTTCACCGCGTATAACATACAGTGCAAATTAGTGATTTAAACATTTACTTTTCTCATTTAAATATTTCTTTCTTCGATAAAATATATATACACATACATATAATTGTTAACAAAATAAATTTTAAATGAATAAAATGTTTAAAAACTCCATATTCGAAAACAAGATTTGAAGAGTTTTGCACATGTTTTGAATACCCGTCAACAATAGCAGGGGGATAAAATGTAAATATTTCTGAATAAAAAACAATGAAAAAAGACCGTTGGAACCTGCAACAGCTAGGAACACTCCAGTGGCACAACCGTAAATAACCCAAATACCAAACCCCCCTTTATTTCACCACCTGTCATGGATATCATCACCATTCTACTCACTCTTTGCACTAACTAAAAAACATACATTTTCAAAAATGCGTCATTTCAGTTCCACTCAGCATTCATCTGCGGCCGCTGACGAGTTCTATTCCTCCTGCTGTTGGTCCGCAAACGACCACCACATCAATAACGCGCACAAAATCACACAAATCCTCGCCAAATTCCCCGAGTTCTCGACTTTCAACCACTACCTATCTCTTACACATATAGCAAGACTCGACATAACAACCGTCGTTCGAACCATGTAACACGTCATGGCCGTAACAGATTGCGGCCATGTCAGATGTGTCTCCTCTTACACTACCTCTCCATCGCTCCACCATGAAAAAGCATCCTTCGCATTCACACTATACTTGTATCGACTATTTTGGCGCGAGAAGCCTCACCAGATCTACTACGGTACAGCTTTAGCATTGATACAATGTTCCAAGGCCACCTGGGACGGTTTCTGGGTCGTCTGGGTTTGGTCAATATAAAAACAGGATCTAGAAAACGGCGGGAAAAGTAGGGTTTGGGAGGTGAGTAAGATGGTGGAAGATTCAGATGCCACGTTTGTTTAATGCTTGACGGAGCTGCGCCTTATAATATCTTGTACATCAGATTAGACAGTATTGCTCTGCTCTCAGCTTGCAAGCTGAAGCTCCTACCCTGAGCTGCTGCAGTTATATAACTGAATCATGTCCATTACATGGATGCAATGCTTTTGCTGATGCCGCTTGAAGTTTGTCAGATGCTATGAAAACCTATGCTGATAACCTAGACGGTGGTTTATCGGTTTTTTGTCCTTTAGATGATGCTTTTAAGGGTTTTTTACCTAAGTTTAAGAATTTAACAGCAGATGGTAAGCAGAGTTTACTAGAGTATCATGGTGTCCCTGTGTACCAGTCTATTTCAATGTTGAAGTCTAGTAATGGAGTTATGAACACTTTAGCTACTGATGGAGCTGATAAATTTGATTTTACTGTTCAAAATGACGGACAGGATGTCACGATTAAGAGTTCGAAATTAGTACGGCTAAGGTTCGTAGGCACGTTGAATTGATCAACAGCCGTTTGATTCTTTTTTACTATTACATATGGTTTTAATTACTTAAAAGAGTTGTTTTAAGGGTATAGTTTAGAGCGTGTGTCTCCGGCGCTGTACCTGCGCGAGGCTGACGTCTCCCTGTTGCTCCCACGTCTTATGGCGGGGGAAAAAGAAGAAGAAGGGTAAGGTCGCGCCGGCGGACTCGCCGGCTGATTCGCCCGCGGATTCACCGGATGGCGCCGTTGCTGATCAAGAGGCGGATGGGAATAATGCTGCTGGGATTAAAGGGTTAGGGTTTGTGATGGTTTTGAGTTTTTTTGGTTTGTTGCTCTTTTGTTATTGTAATGAGTAATTAGAATTTGGGGAAATAAATTTGGTTCCTTTGGATTATTTAATTTTTCACTATTGAGAAGTTTTGTTATTTGGTTTCATGTATGGATGTTAACATAATGGAATTTGGATAGTTGATTTAGATTTTATAAAATTAAATGGGTTTGTGTGAGTGTGTTTAAGTTAAAGATGAGGTGTGTTTTTGGTGAGTATTGTACTTCCATGATATTTATGTTTTTTGTATACACTATATTTACAATACAAGCATTGCAAATGAGAATAAGCATTTGTGGTTTTGATGTTTAAGCTTTCGTTTGTTATCATTAATAAAAGTATGTGACTTACGAGAACAATGAAAGACTACATTTTCTGTGATTGATAGCCAAACAAAAGTGAAAAAGCACATTGTTTGAATTCATTTCTAGTTGAACTATCTATAGAAGTTAAGGAATGGAGAAAATTACTGCAGATAACCCTTTTGAAGAGGGTTTTCTTGCAAAGGACCAAAAAATGTCACTTTTCCAATTTAACCATAGATTTCGCTTCATAGGTGGAGCGAAATTAGCATGTTGGAGCGAAATACACGTGTCATTCATACACCAAGTCTTGATATAAGAAATTTAAAGCGAAAAATTTCGCTGTGCCCATTTGGGTTTCGTGTTATCTTGAAATGACACTGACAAATTTTTTTTCTTCAAAATACCCATGTAAATCG
>BQNB010065704.1:0-32609 GCA_026074375.1 Tanacetum coccineum
TAATAACGAGTGAACGAGAACGGCTTTGCTTGTGCTTGCCCGCCCTTCCAAGTTTCCTTTTTTTCAGTAGCAGGTTTTGGAGCAGCAGCATCTGGCTTACCGGTAATCTCCCATTCCCGCCGTCGAGAGACTTAAATAACTATAGCATGCCAGAAACGGGGAGTTGAGATGGTTAGACCTATACCCTAAAATGCTCCCAGCATAGAAGCCTATGGTTCCATCTTGTCGTTGCTGGAGGTACACATCCTTCTTCTCGGTGTGGAGTGATATACGAGAAATAGATGCTCAGCCTGAAATGTCCGATAACAGCGCTGAAGTAGTGAATATATCGGCACCATAGTTGTGGCATACAACTTTGGCCTTAATGGCCGGCCCAGTAACCTTTCGGAATGGGGGATCCCCGTTGGCAACAACCACGGTAGTAGTTGCGAAACTACTAGGCCGGGAGAGGACAACCTCTTGTTCCTGCTCCTCTTTCTTCGCTTCGGGGACGGAGGTCCTACGGTAGGTAACAGCAGGTACAAGCAACTTGACCGAAGGGGACCAGCGCTTCTACTCTTCCACCGAGGAGCCGTTCGCAGCGAGAAGCAAGGGATGTCGTGAACGGTGGGAGGTCACAGAGAATTTACCTATTCATAGAGTGATCCTATGATCGATACAGGATATAGACTATCTCTTTCTTTATTCGATTCTTTTTCAGAAAAAACAAAAAAAAGAAGGGTGACTCAACTTCTCAGCTAGAGTTGGGGGTGGGACTTGTTGGCATAATGCAAGCTGGAACGCGGGAATTCGAGGTCTCATGAACTACTACTAAAAACCTACTTTTTTTCTTTTTGGACAAACGATATCAGGTCAGGTCTATGGATGGATCCAGATCTACGGGCCGGCCGGCCCCGGCCGATGAGCATAGGGAATCTATACTCGAGCGTTCAACTGGGCCCCTGGGGGGATGGGTGAGGACCCAACCTTATGAGTATTCGGACTATAACAGTTCAGATGAACAGTCACTCACTTTTGACAGTTATACGATTCCAGAAGATGATCTAGAATTGGGTCAATTACGTTTATTAGAAGTGGACAATCGAGTGGTTGTACCAGCCAAAAGTCATCTACGTATTATTGTAACATCTGCTGATGTACTTCATAGTTGGGCTGTACCTTCCTCAGGTGTCAAATGTGATGCTGTACCTGGTCGTTTAAATCAAATCTCTATTTCGGTACAACGAGAAGGAGTTTACTATGGTCAGTGCAGTGAGATTTGTGGAACTAATCATGCCTTTATGCGTGCGCCCGGAAAGATAGGCCGACTGCTGAGCCCACTCTGGCTCAGCCGCACCACCCTGGGTGCGAGCCACCCGAGAAGCAAGCTATTACAGCGAGCGGCTGGAGCAGTATGGAGCCGAGGAGCAAGGCAGTAGATAAGATAGAAGAAGGGGTCAGGCTCCCGGTGGAGCAGAGGATACGGTTAGGATAACGAACTTGAAACGCGGAGCCCGAGCGTCCGGCGAGCGAGTGGTTAGTGGCCAATAGCGCCCTAGTTGATGGCATTCCTCTCTGCGGCTGGCACTCGAGGAACCACGGGGCACTCCATACAGAGCAAACAAGTCTTAGGGATGAGACGCCCGCGCAAGGACCTCAATTCTCATTAGGAGGTCGAACCAAGGACCTATGGAAGTCGGGGCTAGCCCGTCCCCATGGGCAACGCAACAGTGTCCTGAGGGAGGAGTTTAGAGGCCTTATAGTAGCACGGACTTCTTTTTCTTTCTAGGTCATGCGAAGGGGGCCAGTCCAAGATCGTACTGTTCCTCTACAAAGACAACAGACGCTCTCAACGGCTAGGCGCCACTCTCTTTCTGAGTTATTCCAGCTTCTTCATGATTTCGTGCCGCGGTGAACAAACAAAACAAAAAAGAGGGCCATCTCAGCGGAAGGAGAAGGACCTGCAACGGCAGAGACTACTGACCCTATTCTTGTTCCTAGCCGTCTTTTACGAGTCCGGAAAGCCTCCTCAGAGGGATCCTCAAAATAGAATAGAGAAGGGCGGGCAGGGCTCCCGCAAGAGCCTCCCCCCTCTTCCCGGTCAAGATAGATGGGAAGGAGCCCTATCAAGGCCATAAACAGTCTCTTTATTTATGTACGTACACCTTTGTTTCAGGGTGGGGCCGCCCTTCCTCCTGCTAATCCGGCCATTTCCGAACCTGTCTTTCTCATCCCATTCAATGGAGGACTTTTCAATTCTTGCGATTCCCAGCCCCCTTAGCTTATTATTTTATATATATCTATATTATTATTTTATATATATCTATATATATTATTTATAAAGGGTTCCGCTCGGCTAAATAGGCTCAATGATCTCTTTCTTCGCTTCGATAGGCCGGTACGGCGCTCCGCGTGGTTATATTCATACATGTTCCGACTCGCCGGTCATTATGGATCTAGTGGCATGGCGGGGCAAAAGAAAGGGGGAGGGGGAAGCAACTACGAAGCTTCGTAGACTCGACAAGTCGCTCCGCTTATAGAATATAATGAAGCAAGCTAGCGCCTCTCCTAGTAGCGAAGGAAAGGGTCAGGAAAGGAGCAGAGAAGGGGTTGGATTTCACCTATGATCAGATCAGTGGGCAACCATAGTTGACTTTTTTCGTAGTGTTGTTAACGTTGTTGAAAGCTCATTACTTATTTAAGTAGGCCTCGCCTTTCGGAGCTGCTCCCAGCTCACACTATGGTGGAGGAGGTGCCGTGAAGATCTAGGAGTGTGAGCAGTACGAGCTGAAAGGCTCCCATACTGTTTGGAGGGCAGGGGGCATAGATGCCAAACAAACCTGACCCCTATCTATCGTCGTAGAAGCTGTTCCTAGGAAAGATTATGGTTCTCGGGTATCCAATCAATTAATCCCCCAAACCGGGGAAGCTTAAGCGGAAATGAAAGGGTAGGGTGAGGGAAAAGAAAAGGGGGGAAGCAACTCAATTTAAGGCTTCGCTCCCAGATCGCTTCGTGAGCTCATTTAGTAGACAGCGAGTGTGCGCCCCTTTAGAGAAGAGATAGGGGCGAGTACTACACGAGCTCGTAAGTAAAGTACGGAACGAGCCTTGTCTACGAAGCAGAGCGACCTCGTCTTGCTTGCTTCTGGCGAAGCTTCTCGCACTGGATAATAGGCATGGCAGGAATACGACTTTTTAGGTCGACCACTACACTACATAGAAGCGATAGCGAAGCCAAGCCGTATAAAGGCGAGCAGCCCTTATAGCAATAACAAACGGCCTACTTATAGCCCTTCCCAATTTCCAGTAGTAAAGTTTAAGCAGGATAACCCCCTCTCTATTCTTCTCTTCATGTATGTGGGCTGCCTGCCCCGTCCCGAATAGACGAACAGGAACAAGCTGAAGAAGCGAGAGAGATTTGAGATTCCGTAAGTAAATGATACTTTCTGTTTTGTCGAGAGGAAGGACCAAAATGCCTAAACAAGACAAGAACCAACTATATGCTTAACACAAACAGGTCCTCCCTCTAGCACACAGGGATCGGCCCTACGCATGGGACGAAGCGTAGAGGTCACTTTAGATTGTAGTACCGGAGTTGGTTCATCGTCAAAAGAACAACAGATGGCTTGTTAGCATTTCCTATTGATTTGTTAGGGGATGGATGTAAAAAGAGCTTTTTTCGTCTAAAGGCGGGGTGAGCTTTCTAACTATACCTCGCTCTTCTTTTATCGCATGGTTTCTTATTCCTGTTACGTATAATTTCGTCGTAGGGACAGTTTGTTGCTCGGACTAGTTTTTTAGTGCAAAAAAGGACCAACGACGACCATATCCTAAAGGAGAAGAAGGAGTAGGAGCAGTGCTGAGAATCTTTTTTGATTCCAGCCGAGAAGACTAGTAAAAAGAAGGATCAACAATGTTATATATTTCATGAGCTAGATCAGTTGCCGATGAACAAGTCAGAATTGTCTCAACAAAAATAGATGGAATTGGGCCTAAAAAAGCCATTCTAGTTAGTTATCGATTAGGTATCAGTGGGAACATAAAGATAAAAGAATTAACTAAGTATCAGATCAACCAAATTGAACAAATGATAGGTCAAGATCATGTTGTTCATTGGGAATTGAAGAGGGGAGAACGAGCAGACATCGAACGATTAATTTCTATTTCTTGTTATCATGGAATTCGTCATCAAGATGGATCACCCTTACGCGGTCAACGAACTCATACTAATGCTAGGACTTGTCGCAAGCAAATTCAAAAATAAAATAAGTCTACCGAAAGCCTTGGTACTTGTCTGATCAATCACACTGATAGCTTCAATAGTTCACTGAAATTTTGATTTGGGGATTTCACCTGTTACTAATCCAGTAGTGGTATAGTAGGCCTCCTTAGCCACTCCACTAATGGCTCAGCTTCGCCCTAGAAGCTATTGCTTACACCTTTCTAGGCTTCGCTATCGCTCATGACTGGTATATGGATCTCTCTATGTAGTGGTGGCCTTCTAGAAGCTTCGCCAGAAGCGACTAGTCGCTTCTCGAATGCCTCTTTCCTTCGCTACTAGGAGAGTCGCTAGCTTGCTTGCATTCTAGAAACGGTAGCTTCTGCGCCCTTCATGCCTACTGAAATAGATGTGAATGATCATGACAGCTCTAAAAATCCTATTCAGTCTGATTAGATATGTCACTGAAAGAAAGTAATTCTGTTCCCTCTCTAACATCATTTATGAGGAGTCGGACGACAAAGCCTCCTCCTCAGATAAAGATGTTTTCGACGCAACTCTCTCGGCAATCAAAACTTTCTCTATTTAGAATTTTGTTTTTTGATGGGTTCGGTCAGGAGGGACAAAAGAGGGATGCTTTCTATTAGTCAAAAGCAGATACCACCCCCATGCTCCTACGGTCCACTTACGTAGGAATAGAAAGGAAGGACCCGGGGCCAAAGCAAGTTGGGTTGGGGTATAGAGCCGTAAGCGCAGTGGGGGGTGACAAAGGACGTGCTCGTACGGTTCATATAAGGAAATTAAAAAGTCATTGATTGTTGGGAACTTTCACTCCTCTATATTTGAAATATGCCTTTCTAGGAGCATTATGATCTGCAACTCAAATGGTCTCTTATGATGTCTCTTTGTCTTATTCTTATTGTGCGCCTTTTGAGCGTGTTTGGATCCACGAAGGAAATCGCTCGGTTGTTCCCCTAACCCAACCCGGGAATGGACCGGAGGGAACCGCAGCATGGGAAATGTCCGCGTCTCGTCGCAAGGCTCATTTTGAGTTGTGGGTCATAGGGCGGGTAGCTTTTTTTGATCAAGGGCCGGGGCACAAGGGTCCTAGTACTATCCAGGTGCGAAGAAGCCCGGAGGTTACTGTAATGAGTAGAAATCTCACTCACCGAGCTAAACGACGAGCAAACACTCGAACGTGAGAGCAAGGGATCACCCAATGAATGGACGAGCTCAAAGGAGGGATGAGAGAGGTGGGGCAAGAACCATGTTTTCAGAGAAGTGGCGGTCCGAACCTTATCTGAACTGCAAGAATAACTGACTAAGCCATGCCATAAGGGGTCATTCTCCAAACAGGACAGGACCAAGACTTTAGGTTGTTAAAGTAGGTTGGGTGACAGATCGGCCATAGGAGTACTCCGGGATATAAACCAAGGCAACAAAAGTGGAGCATACGGCGATGCCGCCCGTTTTCATTTGGGGGGAGTCCCCGGCAGAGGAAAGGGCTGTAGGTGATGGCGCGTTTTGCTTCTTATCTAGAGAGGGGCACTGAAATCCTTTCTATAGGCTCGTGCATGGCAGCTGGTATAGATGAATAAAGGTGGACCGCTTGAACGGGACCTATTCTCTTAATATAATTGGCGGCAAAGCAGAATAGAAAAGCACGGACGAGCCACATGCAGGGAAACTTGCACGTGTGGTTCTGGTCGGGGATCCTGGTATACTGTACTAATATGTGTAGGTCCCTGTAATTCGAGTGAGATTGTCATGGAGCAAAAGCAGATATGGTCCGATATTCCCTTGTTCCCTGTATTGGTTATGTTCTTTATTTCTTGTCTAGCAGAAACTAATCGAGCTCCGTTTGATCTCCCAGAAGCGGAAGCTGAATCAGTTGCAGGCTATAATGTAGAATATGCGTGGGATGCGATCCTTAATTGTTAACTGTTGGCGGAAGCCAATGTCCCGGGGTCTCAGGGACTCAATCTGACTAAAACAAGGGACGGGTCTTTACCAACTTAAAAATCTGCTATTTTAGGGAAGCCAAAAAACATAAGCGCCTAGCGCGAGCCTTATTGAAAAGGCCCTTTACTAAAAACATAGAAGGTAAGGCCGGATTTTGAGCTGTAGCTTTACAACCATAGGGCTTAGATCGGCCCTTCTTATTATATTAGTAAGATAGGTTGCTTGAGCGCATTTTGACCCTTTCTATTAGTAAGGTTTTCGTATCGATTAAGGCAAAACTTGAGTTTGATTGCAGGGCACACGTTAGTGCTTTACTAATAAGATAGAAGGGGCTTTTCTTGTTTAGTAAAGTCTCGCTTTTTGATAGAAGTAGGTGCGGTAGGGCACTCTTCATTCAAAACTAATGAATGTCAGGTCGGGGCTTTCTGCCTTGTTATTAAAAAGGGGGTTGGGTAAAGCAAACTCCCTCCTTGGACGAGCACGGGCTTAGTCAAGTAGAACCGGGTTGCGCTGTTAGATGCTCCGATCAAAAAGAAATCAGTGGGGCTATGTCGGTACGACTGAATATGCGTTAGAAAGGTCAATCCCTCCTCTACGACACAAAAAAAAGTGGGCCGAACTTCTAACAGCCTGCCCGCTTCCATAGAACAATATCATGGCAACGTAGACCTAAGTGAAGTGGTCATATTTGATCCTTGGGAACCATCACAAGTACGGCCGACATCTATTTATTTAAACGAGAATGTTGTGTCGTTCAGTGGAGCCTAGAAGAAGATGACTCGCGCAGACAGCTGACACTTTTTCAATAGAAAAGAATAGCCAAACCAGCCCAGCTGGCTGGTCAATCTCAGAAAGAATATAGGCCGGAAAACCAGAGACGTACGACCACGGTCCTGACCTTACCAGCACCGGGGGTGTACTAATGAATAAACCCCCAAAATCTACTTTCTTTTCTGACAAAATCAACCAAGTCTAACAGGTTACGACATGTTGTTGATATTGATTGAGTTGGAGGGACTTTCGATTACTTCATCCATCTATAAACCTAGACCCCGATAACCTTCGTAACCAAAGCGTCACGACAACATCCAAAGGTCACCCTTGGATTCTTAGGGGGGCAAGGAAAAGGCTGTTATATTAGTTGTAGCGCGCCTTCCCTCTTTATAACACTTCGGAAAGATTTTTCAGTCTTTTCTTATGATGACCTGGTCGAGAGAGTACGATACATCGGTGTAAAAGATTGATCCCTTTGGATCTTGGTCCATGATGGCCTTTTGATTAATAGAACTGGAAGAGGATGAAAAGAAATAGCTTATGATGACCATCTATTTAAGTCGATCATTTCGTAGATCTAATTCAAGTTTTTTTTGATGCAGTGGAAAGGCCTTAAAATCTAAAGTTTGACGCTTAAAGGAAGAAATATTCTTGGTGGATGCAGGACTTACGACCGCCAGAATAAGTATGCAGGATGAGCCTAAAGGAGTTCCAATCAACCGAGCCACCAGGTTTGAGAATAAGGTGGGATCCCTAGATCTAGTGGCCAGCGAATCACTAATCAAAAAGCAGACTTTTTTTAGATTCTTCATGGATCTAGTGACCGGTGAATCATTGATCAAAGAGCAAGCTGCCGCCAGGTTTAATGATTTGGTGGGATCCTATAGTGGCTGGTGAACCGCTTCTTCTTCTTCCATGAAGATTCACACAAAACTGAGCTTGGATGGAACTGAACAAGATTTGGCGAACAGGTCAAAGGCTTTTTTATTGATAAAGTAAAAGGAGGTTATTCAGTAGCCATCGCAGGTTTCATTACTTTTATTCCATTATGTCTTCTCATAAGAAGAGGAAGGATATCGAATGATCAATTCACCATTGAGAGCATTAAGCCTAAAAGGACAAATATTGTGGTGTTCTAACAGCAGCAGTCAAACGGGGGCGTGAATGCGAGATGCCAGCGGAAAAGAAAAGGATAGAAGCTGGAGACTGGCCTATATTCCTACTAATGTGATCCCCATTACTTTAAATATGTTCTACACTATGAAATATTGTTCTGATGTTTTTATAATTATCTTTTTTAAAGCAGATAGTTCACAGTGCTCATTCTATCGATACTGGGAAATAAAAAAAATCATGTTTACACTCAATTTTCATTACGAAGATGTATCACGTCAGGATCCGTTGCTCAAACCGAATCACACCAATGTTATGGAAGTTCCTGGATCGTGTAAAATAAGAGTAGTACCAAAGGCAGCACCTTCTGATTTCATAATCAAAAATGGAAAATTGGCTATGGAGATTTTGTGCGGTCAGAAATTAATACAGACACAAAGGGCTTCGACAGGAAAGTCGTTTTGATCCAATCCATTCTTGGGGTCAAATAAGGACAAAAAAGGATATGTAAGTGACCTAACATGGCAAAGCACTCTTCGAGGGCATGAAATGTCTCATTTTTTGGTAAGAATCTTCGTAGTAATGTCTCTGTTAGATTTTCTGGTCGAAATACAGGAAAAGCCCATTCAATTCTTGATAGAAATGGAGTTTTGCGAATTCTCCCCGAAACTGGAAGATCATTTCGAGATCTTCAAACATATTCGAGGGTTCAATGTCACTATTGTAACTTTGGCCAACACACAAGATGAGACTTTACCACCGTGGAGCGGCTTTTTTCATAAAGATGAGGGGGAAGTCAGTAAGATGTCGGAGAAGCAAAATATACGAGATCATAAACGTAGATTGCTCGCAACTAAGTATGAATTAAGACGAAAGCTTTATCAATTTGTAAAGATACCGATCGATCTAGTGATATATCGTCTTGGTAGCGTCAAACCAATAGAACAAGGATTAGCTCTGCAGTTGGTTTACAGGCAAGGTAAGTAAGTCCATGCGACCGGACCTGGATGTACCCTTTAGCCGCGAGGGGAACCGGGTAAACAAATTCGCGATCAGAATGAATGGTAGTTCGCTGGGCCTCTCTTTTGCTCCCAGAGGTGTTGGTTCGAATCCAGTTTGTGACAACCATAAAGCCTTTGATCATAGAATATCTTGGGACCCCCGCTGGTAAGGGGCTCTGGCAGCTGCACTTTTTTTTTATGATGCATCGAATGCTTCCTCTGCTTTCAGTAAAAATAAAAAATATTCAAAAGAAAAAAGATTCTCGAGGCACTCTTTCTCTTATAGCGCTCTTTCCTTCCCTTCGAGCTAGCCGGAAGAAATCCATTTCTTTTATCTGTAAGAGAAAAGGCGCTTATTCCATGAAATAGGAGCGCGGCGGAGTCATGAACAAACAAGAATAGCCACTTCCTTATCTACGCTATTGACTTTCCTCCCCCCGTGGGAAGTAGCAAGAGCCTTTATCTAATCTACTATTGAACCATCTCACCTGAAAAAGTCAGTCGCTACCTTAAGGCATGCCTTGACTCCACTCGATGGGACTTGCTTTCATAAAGATTTTTTCTTATTTACTTTATTTACTCGCCTTTACTTTAGCAGATATCTTGTTTGTATAAGTAAAAGAGGATAAGACCACCGTTTGCCACATTTGCTGATGAAACAAGATAAAGAACGGGTTCTCCCTACTTGCATTGAGCGGGATGCTGCTTTCTTCTCTGTTTTCGAGATCGATTGACTTCCATTGACCTAGATGGGAGTTGTCTTCTTCGATAGCGGGTTCTACATCCGGCATCCCTCTTTATTTCCGGGAGAATGTAGCCGATTTCCTTAGTAAGCTGGGACCTGTCCAATTGCTAGTTTGGCTGGAGTTGTTCGTTTCGAAATGCTAGGTTGACATAGAAGAATCCAAAAGGAGATGCATTGAAGAAATGTCAGGGCTGTTCCGCTAGTTGGATATGCGACTTCTCAATCTTGGAAGAGCATCTTGCAAGTTTTAGAGGTTTTGAAGGATGAGTTGGTATGGAAGATAGAAAGTCACGTTTGTACTCGTGACTTAGTGGATCAAAATAACCAGTAGAGATTTCGGATCTTATTATACGTGACCCCGAGCCCCAATTCAGATCTTCTTTCCTGGTAACTACCGTTTTGATCAAGCGTGAAACTACTACATTTGGCTTCGGTTGAGAAAGGTATGGGTCAGTAGGATAATGCTAGGGAAATTAGATCCATTGTCTCTACTCCCACCTATCTCGCTTAAGGTTATATGGATGAAGCTTGCTTTGGGTCCACCACCTAGAAGAGTATTGAGATTTCTTGCTTTGAAGTGGGATTGTAGTTAATTGATTAGCTAGTAGGCTAAGGTCTAAGCACTAAGGGAACAAGGGGCTAGCCTCAAAACCCTAACACTAAGCTAAGTGAACGAGACCAGAAGCTAATCGACTAAGTGGATTAGGATTGTTAGTGAGTGAAGGAAGCTTTGGGAAAGCTTACGAACGGGTATCCTTTGATTCCTTTTACAGTGGGAAGGAAAAAGCGTAGCGAGACGGGATGAGTTAATACCTGGTTAGCCCCTCTCTTTATGGCTTAGAAGAGTAGCTGGCATTGGCTCTTTGCTTTAGGGATAGTCGATCAAGGGGATGACGGAAGATGGCATCAAATACACGGCGTAAAGGCTTGGATGACTTTATTTAGGCCATGGCACTTTTCTCAATGGCAAGGACATATTTTGTCGTTTTTTTGACTAAATACATTCAATTTTGATCATTACTCTAGATTCTGTAATCAAACATGAACTTGCACGAATGAGCTGCGCTGCGTTTGCCTAGCTGGGTGAAGGACGTAAAGGAAGAGGGCCGGAAAGTTACTTCTTTTTGATTCTCAAATGCATTGAAATAACAAATAAACATAAGCAGTAAGCAGCGAGGATCACAAAGAGAAGGTGATTCACGGTGAGGTATTAATGGGAGACCAACTCCGGGTATTGGTAATAGACTTTCTTACAGGTCTCATATCAGAAGCTCGAGTAAAAGTGGGAGGAATTGCTTTTAAAGTTCTTCTAGTTCGACGAGAGCCAGATATTTGTTATATCCATGTTTATCTTACTATACTACTTTATATTAGATATTCAAAGATGGTCACTCTATTCTTTTAGCTATTCACTCACTGCACACTAATAGAATCTAAACACTTTCAAAGTGTGGTGGATTTCGTATTAAAGGTAGGTTGGCTGCGCTTGGGTCTCCTTCTCTTGTGTGCGTCTTAACTATTTCTTATTGAAAGGACAGGATCAGTATGACCTCTGGCTCAAGGCCCTTAGGCTGAGCCCATTCATTCCATCCAGCCTCTCCCGAGCTCTAGCTCTTTCATTCCTCTCCTTAACAGTCGAGCTCTTACTATTATCATAGAGGAGAGAGCCTAGAACTGCCCACTTGAATAGAGGTTACAGCCTACTGTAATAGAGGATACATCACCTACCGATTCTCATATGGTATCAACTCTATCTTGAAAAGCTGGTAGTCTTTCTACGGAACGCTCCTAGGCAAATTCTTTCAACGGAAGGATCCAAGTCTAACTTCTCTTACGATATTCTCGACCTAAAGTCCAACACTCGAACAGGACATGAATGGGATGAGGTCTCTTTTACTTCAGTCTCGAGAGCGTATTCCATAAGAGTCTGGTAAAACAGGCTATAGCTCAATTGTGTAACCGAATGGGATGTCTCCTCCTTATCCATCAGTCCCAGGGATCCGAGAGAATAGATAAGCCTAGGCAACAGAAAGAGAATGAAAGGGATAGGAGATGAGTGAGATGTATCCCGACAAGGTGAAAGCCATTCAGGAGATGCCGATCCCACGAACTAACTGAGAAAGAAGTTCACGGATTACGAGAACAGATATTCAGCACTAGAACGGACGTGCTGCGCATTCGCTTGGGCTGCTCTGGCAGTACATGCTTTATCACGCAACTTGGCTCATCGCTCGCATGGGCGCACTGAAATAAATATTCGAGAAAGCCTCTCTCTCTGGGGGGATAGCAAGGTGGCAAATGCTCCTGGCGGAATACTACATTGTTTTCAAGACTATCAAAGCCATCAAAGGCCAAGCACTGCCAGGTGATCTGCCAGTGTGTTCAGGGGTTAAAGGTATCTTCCTGACCACTATCCAAAGGATTCAGGCCTCTAAGACAGTCCCATAATTCTTGAGAGTCTTTATTTGTAGCTAAAGGCAGAGGGTCCGTTACAGACAGGTGCGGAGAACTAGTTAAGGTAACTTGGGAATAAGGGCTTGGAAGAGCAATGCGGAGAATCAGTTGTTGATTTCGCCCATTGTTGTTGCGAGCTCCATTGTAGTTGGAGCGAGAGGAACGATTATCAGAAGCAGCTGAAGTCTGAGACACAAAGGCTGATTGCTGCTCACTGTGTTGTGCAGCTTGTATGCGATGAAGACGCGATTCTTGGTTAAGGACCTTAGTCCGCAGCTCCTCAAACGATGGAACAGTCTTAGAGTCGGAGATGCTTGTAACAAAAGCTTCATATTCAAAGGGCTTTGTAGTGAAAACTATATCCTTTGGGGACATAGAAGAGAGTTGATAGCAGCCAAGGCATCAACCATAGACTTCAGTTCCCGTAAATAGGCATCCATAGGCTTGTTACCTTTCCTGTTATTCTGAATATCGAACTTCAATTTCATTTCTTTAGCCGTGGACTGATCAACAAATCTTTGCTCTAAAGCCATCCAAACATCCATATATGTTTTGTTTTCATATTCTATTGTAGACTTCCGTCAACATGTCCACTGAGAGTGTCGCATTCAACCAAGAGCGAACACTTTGATCCGTTCTCACCCAAGCACTATAAGCGGGGTTGAGATGAGCCCTTCCTTCGGCATCACTGATGAATTGAGGGGAACATGGAAAGGTCCCCTACACATAGCCCATTAAATCATTACTGATGAGTATAGGTTCAAACTGCGATTTCCAGAGAAGATAGTTGCGTCAGTCTAGCTTTATGGATACGAGATGGGTGCAGCAAGAAGGGGCGCAGGTGAGAAGGATGATGGGTTCTGGTAGGTGGAAGGGAAAGATTGAGGAGATGCATTGGAAGACATGGTGTATAACGGTGAGAAGGCAGCAGAGGGAACCGTGGTATATACCTGTGGGGAAGGCATGAAAACATGACTGGAGGGCTGTGGAATAGATGCCGAGGGTCCTGCAGTCGGTCCATGAACCTAATAAGAGGGCAACAATGGTTTCGGGTTCACAAAGGACAACGAACCAGATGCAGTGGTGTAGGACTGCAAAGCCGTAGCCTGTGACAGCGATGAAGACTCGATGCTTGAGTCTGTCATGAGTGAAGATGCCACTAGGGAAGCACTGAGAACGGCAGAAGACACACCAGTAGTGGAGGCAGGAATCAAAGTAGAGTTCTCAGAGGAAGAAGGAGCTGTTGAGTCAGATGTGGCATTAGACTTCAAATAGGTTCTTCTCGAAATGGTCATTAGTAAGCCAAGGAAGTGATTTCCCCAAGGCAAAGAGTCCGTTCATGGTAGAAGTCCTTTCCTTTCAACTAAGAATGCCGACTTTCCTCAAACGATTGGAACTAAGGTATCCTCGCCGAAGGAAAAGAAGAGTAAGCCAATAGTATCCCGGGGAAAGAAGAAAATGGCACATTGACATTCATCTTCCTCTCGAAGGGCTTTGAGAAGAGGGGCAACAGGGAAGATGCCGAGAATGGCCGTGTCTATGGGTATTACCGGTCTTAGTATGAATCTGTTGCAAATGCATGTGAGGGAGGAATGCCTTCATTCAAATTTAAAACTTGTCGTCTACTTGAAGGAAATGTTTGGAACAGGGAACTTACAATAATACAACGCCGCATTCTTCGAAGATTGAGGAACAAGACGAGATCTATTAAGAGAATGATTTATTCTCGAAAAAATCTGAATAGTTACATCCAATTACAAACTACACGAAAGTTGCCCCTTTTTCATGGAGATTTACCCATCACAGAGATGCATAGAGGAACAGAACGAACTTCATATATCCCTTTTCCACTCAATCCAGAAACAAGATCGGACGTTATTCCGGTTCGTCTCCATTTTAGTGAAACTCTTCCTCAAGCAAGGCAGCCGATAAGTCATCGAAGGCTTTGTGTGAATAATGTAATAGTCAGCATTACTTCTTTTCAAGTTTCCCAAGGTTCTTTCATATCTTTGAAAGAAAATGATGCTATAATCTATTCAGAAATAAGGAGATCCTTCTATATCGAAATTTCAGTTTCTAAAATCATAGGAAAATTCCTGGATAGCCCGGTAAGAATGTGGAGAAGAACCAAAACGGAATGGTTCCGCTTACTTAAAACTAAGAGGGGATGCCGCCTACTACTGAAAGACCCGTTTTTGCAACAGTTGCGTTCTTCTATGCAAGACGAAGACTTAGAAAGAACAAAGAAGTTTGGATCCGAAAAAGTATGCTTAGGCAGTTCTTTCGCTGAACACAAGAGAATAAAGAGGAATTTTTATCATTTCAAATCGATATTCTTATCGAAGAGAAGGAACGAAAAAACCCTAAATAGAAAAAGAAGCCCTATAGTTTACAACTCTTCTTTCTATAGTAATTTGACCTCTTGCTCCACCCATCAGTCTTCTATGAAGAGAAAAAGAAAAAGCTCTTCCCTATCTACTCATTATTCGGAGGTGAATTATAGAACACCAAAAGCTGTGCTATCTTATGGACCTAACATAGGTCACATCCCTCACGTGCGCCAAGAGCACATTCGATAGCATCCTCTTAAGGTTTAAAGATCCAAACCTTCTTCTTCTTAGCGGAAACGCACGTGGCCAAAACATATAAAGATCGGCATAGTCGCTCATAGGGGCATATCTCTCCGGATAGAGGATAGTCTAGATCTTGATTCACTATTTCCATTTTTTTTCTTTTTAGTTTGAGTGAACACCCGGTAGCCAATCGATCAGGACTAGGAGCTGCACCAAGACGGATTAGTTCGCCTTCGGGTTCTTAAGAAGAAAAAGAAGATCCCGGAGTTCTCTTTCTAGCCCGGAGTTCTCTTTCTAGGTTGAGGAGATTGCTTTGACTTTCTTGTTAACCCTACCCGAAAGAGAGTGAGTGGCGGATTCAGAGAAAAGCTATTCTTCTTAGCAGTTTCACAAGTGAATGGAATTATTCTTCCCCCGAGGGTGACTTCACTACCTGGATCCTCATCTCTTGAACTCGTTCTGGCAGCTAGTTTAATGGCACCGGCATCTCATCTAGTCTAGATCGATTCCCTAAGAGCTTCTTCTCTAGCAGGCGATTTGGCCCATTTTCTCTTTCCTGGTAATAAGGAAAGGCCTTTCCCTATCACGACCGCCTTCCTTTATTCGGAATTCATTCGTCTCAAAAGAAAGAGCTAGCAAACCACACCAATTCCATTCCAATTATCTCTGACAGAGCAGGATAGCTGCCATCAACCCTTTAGAGCGAGGGCCCTCCGAGACCAATGCAGAAGGAATAAGAGCCTTTATGCCTTGAGCCTTGAGCGAAATCATTGACCTTGCGCCTGGTTTGATTAGGACATTGCCGCATTTCATCTCAAAGAGGATCTAACTCTTTCTTTCCGGCTTAGCCGAACTACTTGGCTCGGATCAATTCACTCTTTCTTTATCGCAAGCAAATAGCCAAAGAGCTGATGAAAGAGCACCGTCTTCTCTTATTCCTGAAAACATCTTCAGAGCAGTTATTACAAAAAGACTAGCATCTCTAACAGGAAAAGCAAGCAAAGACCTCCCCTTTGGTTTGGTGGCCTCCTTCCTTGATAAGAGTGAAAGCAGAATCAGAATCAGACTCTTGGACGTGGGATCTTGCCTAAATCAATTTCCATTGAGTGGGGTAAGTCTCAAAAAGCATTTCACCGGCACTCAGCCCTTCTCCCCTTACTCCAAGAGCCGAAACAGCCCCTATTCCTTCAACAGCAGTTAGGCCTTTTTCTAATCCTACAGCCCTTCTCCCAAGAGTTTCAGAAAAGGCTACCGACTTGGCCTACTTTGACTACGCTATTCTTCTCATTTCGAAAGAAGAAGTAGCCCCGCCGACGACAACAGATTCAATAGCTGGGGATCTTGCTAATAATGAAACTCCTAACCTTAAATCATAGAACCGGGGATTATTTCCAAGAATCCGAAGTTGGAGCGGGGAAAAAAAAATCCCCAGTGGGTAGGGAAGCTGCCCATCCGTTATAGTTGCTTCAGAAAGAGAAATTGGAAGGTTGGGCGATCTCCTATCCTGTCCGGTCGTTGTGGCAAGCGAATCTATTGAGAGATATATTGAGCCGGTAAGCGGGATTGACTTGCCGAATAGTGATATGATGTCACGAAAAACGGCTGCTCATTTCGTATCTTGAAGAAAGTCAAGCAGGAATAGATGGCCTGCCCCTAGCTCTAACTAATATCTCTACTTTGATAGCACAGGAGTGCTTTCATTCCCTGCCACCCGCTTCTATAACTGGCTATTCCTTATCGGCATTTCAAGACAAAATCTTTCATGATCCATCCCGGAATTGGATAGAGAATAGTTGGGATATTCAACAGGGAGGGAACAGAAGGGGATGACATCAGAAGTAGGATCGTCGAACGGTCTTCTGGCTCCGTGGCTCCTGACCTTGGAAGATGGGATTCCGAGACCAGGACTCTTTTTCATAACTTCCGCTCGTTGCGTACCTTGCTCCACTACTGTACGAATAGCATTTCCCGCTGCAGTTTGAGCAGCAAATGGTGTCCCTCTTCTTGTGAACTAGACTAATTTTATTACTCCTCTGATTTTGAAGATAATGGATCCAAAGAAAACCATCACCCCTATGACCGATGCTGCCATTAAGGCATTGATAGCCCAAGGCGTTGTTGATGCTTTGGCTGAGTATGAAATGAACAGAAACAGTGAGAATGGCAATGATAGCCATGATTCGGGGAGTGGCAGAAGGACAGAGCGCGCTACTCGTGAGTGCACCTATAATGACTTCCTAAAATGCCAACCCCTTAACTTTAAGGGTACTGAGGTAGTTGTCGGTTTGACTTAGTGGTTTGAGAAAATGGAATATGTATTCCACATAAGCAACTGCACCGTTGCGTGCCAAATCAAGTTTGCTACTTGCACTTTGCTTGGCAGTGCACTGGCGTGGTGGAATTCTCACGTTAGGACTGTTGGTCATGATGCTGCTTATGGAATGACATGGAAAACACTGAGAAAGATGATGACTGACAAGTATTGCCCAAGAAGCGAAATCAAAAAGTTGGAAATTGAGATCTGTAACCTGAAGGTTAACGGTACTGATGTTGTGAGCTACACAACACGTTTTCAAGAGTTGGCACTGATGTGCTCTAGAATGTTTCCTGAAGAATCTGATGAGGTCGAGAAGAATGTCGGTGGACTTCCCCACATGATTCAAGGAAGTGTGATGGCATCCAAGCAAAAAACAATGCAACATGCAATTGAATTTGCAAATGATTTGATGGATCACGTACCTTTGCTGAGAGACAGGCCGAAAACAAGAGAAAACTCGACAACAACTCAAGCGACAACAACACACAACAACCGCCTTTCAAGAGGCAAAATGTAGCTAAGGCTTATTCTGCTGGGCCTAGTAAAAAGAAAGAGTATGCTGGAACTCTACCATTGTATAACAAGTGCAAGTTTCACCACAATGGCCCGTGCACTATAAAGTGCGCAAACTGCAATAGGGTCTGTCACTTGACACGAGACTGTAGGAGTCCTGCTGCTACTAACAATCAGGGAACCCTCACTTGCTATGAATGTGGGAATCAAGGGCACTACGGGAGTGATTGCCCGGAGTTAAAGAATCGAAACCATGAAAACTAAGCTGGAGGTACTGAAGCACGTGTAATGGTGTATGCTTTAGGAGGAGGAGAAACCGATCACGACCCCAGCAATATGGAAGATGATATCAATGCTTAAAGAAAAATAAATCTCACCTTGCCTAGTGAACCCTAAGTTGGAACTATCTTAAACTCTATTTTCTTTAGGAATTCTTGTTGTACTTTCTCTTAAAAAAATTTATACTGTGCGAATGATTTCAAATTATTTATCAATTTAGTGTGTCGTAAAAATTTCATCAAATTTACTTTAATTCCCTATTTTATTATACAAGCCATTCCCAAAAATATTATCAAAATTGTAACACTATTTTGACGAAAATGAGCATTGCATCGTTAGTCCTCAATTATGCATATCACCTATGTATAATTCAGGAAGGACCATGTCATGTTGAGAAGTAGTCACCTTAAAACTTTTGTCAAAAATCAATTCTCTACTTATGTCACCGGAATACAAACATTTTGTGTGCATATTCATAAACGTGTTCGTCACGAGGAACCAAAAATTAACAATTCACATTTTCACATCATTTTACGTCAATAAATATTCAACTATTTATTTTAAACTTTTACACATTTGCTTTTAATTTTCATCGTTTAGTTAAATCGCGTAAACTAAAAATCAACAATCAACGTAAACGGTCATCGAACAAATAAAAGTTTATGTCAAGCAAGTGTTATATTATTTTTACGAAAATAATAAATAATTTTTCATATTATATTTTTATATGTAACGTAAAATATTTACGTTTTGCATTTTGGAACCTTTTTGCATAAAAGTAAACCATTCTACCTATCTATACTCAATCAAATACTCACAATTATACCTAATACCAAAAATTTTATAAACTTTCACCACATATACTATAACAACTGGCAATTTTCAAAATTTTAAATGACTATTTTACCCTTTGACTTTTCGACTATGACTTGACTTTTTGACTTTTGACCTTTTATTGTCACATAAAAACGATTACCGCGTAACCGGTAATTTTTCTTGGAACAACGTTAAATAATAAATCATAATTATTATTACATATATATCATTTACAAATTTATTTTTCATATTTATTTGACTTGAAAACGAGAAAATAGATGTTATTTCTAAGTTGACTTATCAAAAACGACCCGCCAAAATGAGTTATTAATTATGGGGTATACTAGTGTTTGACATAAAACGACATTCCGGACAACTTTTCAGTTTTACCCGAGACCCGAAAACCAGCAGAAAATGACTAAAATACCCTCGCAAAAAATTTGGAAACCGCATACAACGCGTACCGACACAAAAATAATTAAATTTATATTTAATTATCACAAATTATTTACTAAAATTATTTAATAAATTATTTAACACTTTATTGAAAAACGTTTGTTGAAAACGCTAATATTTAAATTAAAGTTTTATTTTACGGACAAAGCTTGCCCGTGATACCCGATGGATACACCAATAAATAATAAACATTTAAATAAATTTCATATAACATTTATAAAATACTAGTCATGTAAATACTCATTTTTCATGGAAAAATCATTTTTAACGCAACGGCGTAATTTTCGTGTATTGAATCAACCGTTAACTATCATAAACGAGTCCCGAATCATTATTAAATAAAAATTACATTTTTAGTCCCTCTAGTAATATTTACATGAAACCCCCTAGACTATATTACATGTGCTACTTTGTTTTATAACTTTCATATATATAAGCAAAACATATTAGGGTTTTCTCATTAACCCTAGCCTCCACCACACACACTCCCTTAGTTTTTTCGGCGCCGTGACCCTTCTTCGACCGGATTCCAGCCAACCGCCGCCGCCTAAATCATCATCACCACCCCGCTGCCACCGCGTCACCTCCACCACTCCATCATCTCCACGCCACGCCACCATCAACATCACCCTCGTCACCACCTCTCCGGCCAACCCGCCGGCACCCACCACCTCACCATGATCCACCATCGACGCCACTCTCACCACCACAGCGGCTGAGCCACCACCATCATCTCCAATCTACCATCATCTCTGATCCACCATCATCATCACGCCACCATCATCATCCAACCGGCGTCACCACCGCTGCCATCTCCACCGAGGCCACACCACAGCCGCCGCGGCTTAGCCGTCATCTCCCACCACCACACCACTTCTCTTTTTTGATTTGGATGGTTTCATTTTTGTATAAATCAACTCATAATCATATTACAAGATTTAGTAAATTAAAAAATAGATCTAATGGTGGTTTAATGGTTAAATAAAAGTGTTAATTATTATTTTCGTTTTTGTGTTTTTGATAGCAAAAATAGGGGTGTTTGTCGCTGAGTTTTAAGAGCAGTAGCGGCGTTTGGATCTGCGTTTAACGCAGCCAAAAGGGGCGTTTGGATATGTGGTTAACAGCCACATAAGGCGCGTTTAGATCTGCGTTTTAGCAGCGTATAGGGGGCGTTTGGTTCTGCGTTTTGCAGCCAAACAGGGGCGTTTGGTTATGTGGTTAACAGCCAACAAGGGTGTTTGGTTGTGCTCCTTTTTGTCATTTAATTTGGTCTCGTCTATATATATATTGAAACATGCGGATATTGCAACATGGATTGATTTAAGTGGTAAAACATTTAGTTTTGTAAAAACGGGAAACGTCGTATAAACGAATAGGTCATGCCAAAATTTCTATAAATTTCTATACTTAGTATTTTTCACTTAAACCTTCTATTATCTTGGAAACCCGATAAAAAATGATTAAGTTATAATCTCAAGATATTCTATTTATAATTATACAAATTATACAATAAGTTGACAAACAAACAAAAACTATACTTTTACAAATGAGGTTTTAGTTAAAAACCGTCAAGGAAAACGAAATACTAACTTATTAAATATTATTTTAAAACGTGCGTTTAGTTTTATGCAAGAACTCTTTATTAATTAAATTGGAGACTTCTGAACACGTGTCGAATTATATTCTTGTTTCATTTTTCATATGGAATATATATTGAGTATATATATTACATACTTTACCTTGTTCTTCGACTCCTTTTAATTACATATTCCTTTTAAGGTATAATACTCGCCACGTATTATATATTTTTCTTGTCTTTTATATGTAATATATACTGAATATATTACGCACCTTGCTTTTATCTTCCGATTTATTTTATTTATTTAACCAACCATCAAACTATTACAACTTGAAATCTAAATCTTTATCAACGTGTTGCGTTGATGTAATCATCCATCGAAAAACCCAAATACATTATCCTAGGCTAGTGGGTCTTAGCCGTTAAGATAAACCGCAACTTCTTGGTCGAGCCGTTTCGGTTTCTGTTCGTGTTATGCTTAATGTGCATTTCTGCCAATCGTTCTACAACATCGAGGTGAGTTTATAGCCCCATGTTTTACTTGTTTTACATATAATTTTGGGGTGAGAACATGCTTGTTTACAAATTCACTTACATGGTTGATTCAAACTCGTTACATGTTCATTTACAACTCGTTACAAATTGATTTACATACTCATTTACATATCTCATGACGAGATACAATACTTGTTTTACTTATGGACGCAACAACATTACTTTTATTCGAATGATTACGGATTAGCTTAGGTTGCATGAACTGTAAATCACTTGGAGGGTGAGCGTGAATGTTATAAAATAGATCTATTCAAGATTGACAATCCCCGTTCGAGTGACTAGCTATCACCGGTAATGAACGTTATACCATGTCAGAACGCGATTGGATTGGTGTCTACAGGGCCAACAATTACATACACATGAACTATTATTGTGCCTTGAATAAAGTATACGTCTCAGTTTCATGAACTTAGGGGTGAAATCGTAATCACACTTGGTGACTATTGTATTGGATACAATGGTCATGCCTACTTTACAAACGCTTCGTTTTAGCTATACTTAACTTTTTGTGACTATCATATGGGATACAATAGTTATACACATCTTTGATTTAACTTTCATACGTATAATTTTGTGACTATTATAAGGGTTGAAATGGTCATACACACTTTGCAAATCTTTGGTGCAACATTTATACTTAAACAAACCTATGAACTCACCAACTTTATGTTGACCCTTTTAAGCATGTTTTTCTCAGGTGAATTAGATGCTTGGCTTACTTAATGTGCTTTGGAGTCTAAATTGACAAGATTTCATTCATGGATTTCTACTTACATACAAATGATCAAATCTCATTGTATTGCTTTCAAGCTTTTCTTTCGGATGCAATTATAGGATAAATGTTATATTAATTTCAAGAAAATCAATGAGTTTACTTTTCAAATGACACATATATAGGTCGTTCTCTTGCATCTTGTGCTGTTGTATTATGAAGTAATGCCCCCGGACATATTTCTACTGCGTTTTTTTGGGTGTTACAGATTGGTATCAGAGCACTGGTTATAGAGAACTAGGTTGCATATGTTACCTAGACTATAACCGTTTTCACAAACATTGCATCACATCAAACATTTTCAAAGTGCATACACACTACTTGCTTACTTGCTTACATTTCTTGTTACATTAAGTGCTTACATGACATGCATATATATAATATATATGCTTACATTCTTTTGCGTATATCATACATTTATTTATATAAGAGTTATTTATATAAATACTAAAACATTTCTTAAGACATTGTGAGTTACACGATGGTCTCATTTTACTTCTTAGACATTGTGAGTTGCACAATGGTCTCACTTCGTTCTCAGACATTGTAAGTTAAACAATGGTCTCTAATTTTTTTTCATAACTTTATACAATATCGTATTACACGAAAGCCGTCATAATTTTGTTTACATGGAATTATGTATGAATCTAAGTATTATAAGTCTTATATGGGCGGGACTTGTAATATAAAGATTGATATGATAATTGCTATGTTAACAAAACCCGTCACAATTCTGTTTACATGGGATTATGTATGAATCTAAGTATTACAAGTCATGTATAGGCGGGACTTGTAATAGGAGGATTGATATGATAATTTCTATGTTGACTCGTTCATAAAGACCTTTAGCTTATTTACTTAAACCGAGTACTCATTAACTATCTTGAACTCTATGTCGATCTCCCCTTATACTTTTACTCCCCGTCTCCGAAGATGAGTTTTAAACACTCGTACCATGCTCACTAGAATAACTGCATTGTCATGTTATCCACCACCTTGAAGGTTAAGTGAGTACGCGTATTGCGTCGGAAATTATTAAGTAGGATGATTTATAATCTCTTTATTTGAAAGGATTGGAACGCCTCTTCATTTAAATAAATAAATTGTAAATCACCAAACCATAAGTTTATCAATTCATTATTTACATAAATTGGGACACTTCTTTATGCAAATAATGAATTATAAATGAGTGGGCTTAATGGTATCCGATATGAAACGAGTATGAACTCGAACTCGATAATCACCGGAATCCGTTAAAAATGTCTAGAAACACAATCGTGTCTTACCACTCAGTAGAATCTTAAGGCCTCACTTGAACTACCTTATCTCATTCTTAAGTTATTACTTTTTCTGTTACAAATCTTTACGATCATGAACTGTTTGTGGAGCTAACCGACTTGTGCACACTTAAACTAATGGAGTTGATTCATCCTCGAACTAACGACCGAGTACCATATTCCGCCGTCTATCGCATAAGCTCTCCTGCGAGCTCCTCCCATTTGTTAAACTTTATTCTAGGGATATTGTTTCTCGAAAGATCCTCACTCTTCGCATTCGTTATAGAAAAACCCTAACGTTGGTTTTTTTTGCAGGTTGCAGGTTATGAATCAAAGACCTATTCCGGTGTGGTTTGATTGGATCGTTGATTCCAAACCTTCTTGTGTGAACTTGATGTAATTTTCCCTTTATACTCTAACTACTTAATTGCAAGTGAGTTTATTGCCGTTCAAAACAAAGTAGTAGATTTCAAGTCGAGTTATATCATGGCTGTTTCAAATAGTTTATTGGTGATTGAATAGCCGTTTAAATTGAGCGGTAAGTGACTTGGTCTCCTCGCAAAGTCATAAGCATAGTAATATCAACATTGGATCTTTTTAAGACCTGTTGAAAATCAGTCCTATATTCGCCCAAAAAGAAGCTGGTGTCTGTAGTGCGGTCGCTAAGTATATATTTATCTTTAGAGAAATCACTCCATTAAGGTTTGTATATTTTAAGAGTTCAGTTTGATGCCTACTTTCTGTCAAATGATTATGCTTTTACTTAAACAACAATTTGTACCATATATGTGTTAGTCGTTAGATTCCTCTCTTAATCCCCACTAAACAACACCTATGAAAGCCAATAATCCCACACTTCCACTCATACAAACTGTATAAACCTATCTTTCTCTAGAAGTAAACACAAAAAAAAAAAATACTCATGCTGGAAAAAAAAGTGTAAGAGCCAAGCCCATGCCTCACCCATAACAATGATTGTCTTCATGGCATTCACCAGTTCTGGAACCATGGCTCAGGAGTTTGGGGCAGCACCTGCACCTTCTTCGTCAATGAAGAGTGCAGGAATGTCGTTGCAAGTCCCTGCATTACTTGCAGCCGTTGTTTCTTTCGTGGCTTACCTCTTCTAAAGATCGAATCCATTGTTTTTTCAAGCATCTAATTTATTGGCATCAGTGTTGGAATCGATGGAGTTTTGTTTGAAGTTACGTGGTTGAAAGTGGCCGTTCCTTATTAAACCATGCTTATGATTCTCAAAAAAATTATAATAGGTTACTGTTTAGCCTTGGATACTCAACAAAGAAGAGTCACTCTTTCTATACCAGGCCTATTCAGTAAGTGTTAAATGTAGGATTCCTTGATATAATAGGTACCAATGTAGGAAAAGTTCACATTTTTTTGTTATGTTTAGATGTGTGAGCGTGCTTTCCACTTTTAATCCTTCAAACTAACCGTCTCGTGACAATGTTAGAGCTTAAATATTTGCAGGTAATTTAATGTTATATAATTCTACAATCCAGAATGCAAAGGTAAAGTGTTGTTTTCTCATATTTGCTTATGAATATGCTCAATCTTTGCTTTTGAATATGCTCAGTCTTTTATTGTATATATACGTATCTATGTTTCCTTGTGGTATTTTGTTATTGTAGGCCATCATATATAATTTTCCGAAATCGTATAAGTTAGAAGAACTCACAATACTTGATGTTGGGTTTATAACCTTCAAACTAAACGGGGTATGGATGACTAAAGTATTTCTTCCCCTCTTCTTTTCCAATATTTTTTTAAATACATGTTACAATTCTCACCTAGATTCTCTTGTCTACACCTCTTCCTTTGCAGAGAATCCGTAAGAACAAGGGATCATTAGAAGAAAAGGAAAATCGGAATCTCTTTTCTCTATCAAGGAAGAAGCATCACACAAAGCACAACCGAACAACGTAACATTTATCAGTAAGTTTTTAGTATATCTTATTCCATAATTGTATCTCTTAACAATTATTCATTGATTATCAAAATTATGATTAATACTTTCTTAAAGTAAAGATTTACTCCGCTATGTTATTACAGGAACTGGATGCAACATCGTTCTGAGATTTTAGAAACCAAGAGTAGCAGATTGGATTGGTAAGTAGTGTAATATGCAATTTTGATAGAGCAAAAATAGTACTCCATAGTTAATTGTGACCAAATGATGTGCATTTATCCGATATTCAAATCCACACCACTGTTTCTGATAACAATACCAACAAACGCGTGCGGTGGTCTTTGAAACTTCAGTAGAGTATCAGGAGATAAAGATATTCGGACTCCACGCCACTGGTCATGTGAGAAGTAGTCGCCTTAAAACTTTTGTCAAAAATCAATTCTCTACTTATGTCACCGGAATACAAACATTTTGTGTGCATATTCATAAACGTGTTCGTCACGAGGAACCAAAAATTAACAATTCACATTTTCACATCATTTTACGTCAATAAATATTCAACTATTTATTTTAAACTTTTGCGCATTTGCTTTTAATTTTCATTGTTTAGTTAAATCGCGTAAACTAAAAATAATCATTCAACGTAAACGGTGATATTTTTTTTTGAGATACCTATTTTGATGGATTAAATATCCTGGTCAAACCTAGCCAAATTTTTTGGTATGTTGAGAAGTGTCGAAACATCTAATTTTGCTGACTAAAGTTATCAACGTCATGTTTAAAAACTGGTTATTAAATCTTAAATCTTTTCTTGGTCACACAGTAGGTTAAAAAGAATCGAATCCCGAGACGGGATTCCTTTAAGGGGTAGGTACTGTAACAACTGGCAATTTTCGAAATTTTAAATGACTATTTTACCTTTTGACTTTTCGAGTCCGACTTGACTTTTTGACTTTTGACCTTTTATTGTCACATAAAAACGGTTACCGCGTAACCGGTAATTTTTCTCGAAACATCGTTAAATAATAAATCATAATTATTATTACATATATCTCATTTACAAATTTATTTATCATATTTATTTGACTTGAAAACGAGAAGATAGATGTTATTTCTAAGTTGACTTATAAAAATGACTCGCCAAAATGCGTTATTAATTATGGGGTATACTAGTGTTTGACATAAAACGACATTCCAGACAACTTTTTAGTTTTACCCGAGACCCAAAAACAAACAGAAAATGACTAAAATACCCTCGCAAAAATTTTGAAAACCGCATACAACACGTTCCGACACAAAAATAATTAAATTTATATTTAATTATCACAAATTATTTAATAAATTATTTAACACTTTATTGAAAAACGTTTGTTGAAAACGCGAATATTTAAATTAAAGTTTCATTTTACGGACAAAGTTTGCCCGTGATAACCGATGACTACACCAATAAATAATAAACATTTAAATAAATTTCATAAAACATTTATAAAATACTAGTCATGTAAATACTCATATTTCATGGAAAAATCATTTTGAACGCAACAACGTAATTTTCGTGTATTGGATCAACCGTTAATTATCATAAACGAGTCCCGAACCATTATTAAACGAAAATAACATTTTTAGTCCCTCTAGTAATATTTACATGAAACCCCCTAGACTATATTACATGTGCTACTTTGTTTTATAACTTTCATATATATAAGCAAAACATATTAGGGTTTTCTCATTAACCCTGGCCTCCACCACACACACACTCCCTCCCTTAGTTTTTCCGGCACCGCCACCCCTCTCCGGCCGAATTCCGGCCAACCGCCGCCGCCTAAATCATCATCACCACCCCGTTGCCACCACGCTACCTCCACCGCTCCATCATCTCCACGCCACGCCACCATCAACATCACCCCCGTCACCACCTCTCCGGCCAACCCGCCGGCACCTACCACCTCACCACGATCCACCACCGACGCCACTCTCACCACCACAGCGGCTCAGCCACCACCATCATCTCCGATCCACCATCATCATCACGCCACCATCATCATCCAACTAGCGTCACCACCGCTGCCATCTCCACCGACGCCACACCACAGCCGCCGCGGCTCAGCCGCCATCTCCCACCACCACATCACTTCTCTTTTTCGATTTGGATGGTTTCATTTTTGTATAAATCAACTCATAATCATATTACAAGATTTAGTAAATTAAAAGCCTGATCTAATGGTGGTTTAATGGTTAAATAAAAGTGTTAATTATTATTTTCGTTTTTGTGTTTTTGATAGCAAAAATAGGGGTGTTTGTCGCTACGTTTTAAGAGCAGTAACGGCGTTTGGATCTGCGTTTAACGCAACCAACATGGGCGTTTGGATATGTGGTTAACAGCCACATAAGGGGTGTTTAGGTCTGCGTTTTAGCAGCTTATAGGGGGCGTTTGGTTCTGCGTTTTGCAGCCAAACAGGGGCGTTTGGTTATGTGGTTAGCAGCCAACTAGGGTGTTTGGTTGTGCTCCTTTTTGTCATTTAATTTGGTCTCGTCTATATATATACATATTGAAACATGCGGATATTGCAACATAGATTGATTTAAGTGGTAAAACATTTAGTTTTGTAAAAATGGAAAACGTCGTATAAACGAATAGGTCATGCCAAAATTTCTATAAATTTCTATACTAAGTATTTTTCACTTAAAACTTCTATTATCTTGGAAACCCGATAAAAAAAGATCAAGTTATAATCTCAAGATATTCTATTTATAATTATACAAATTATACAATAAGTCAACAAACAAACAAAAACTATACTTTTACAAATGAGATTTTAGTTAAAAATCATCAAGGAAAAGGAAATATTAACTCATTAAATATTATTTTAAAACGTGCGTTTAGTTTTATGCAAGAACTCTTTATTAATTAAATTGGTGACTTCCGAACACGTGTCGAATTATATTCTTGTTTCATTTTTCATATGTAATAAATATTGACTATATATATTACATACTTTACCTTGTTCTTCGACTCCTTCTAATTACATATTCCTTTTAAGGTATAATACCCGCCACGTATTATATATTTTTCTTGTCTTTTATATGTAATATATACTGAATATATTACATACCTTGCTTTTATCTTCTGATTTATTTTATTTATTTAACCAACCCGTAAACTATTACAACTTGAAATCTAAATTTTATCAACGTGTCGCGTTGATGTAATCATCCATCGGAAAACCTAAATACATTATCCTAGGCTAGTAGTTCTTAGCCGTTAAGATAAACCGCAACTTCTTGGTCGAGCCATTCCAGTTTACGTTCGTGTTATGCTTAATGTACATTTCTGCCAATCGTTCTACAACATCGAGGCGAGTTTATAGCTCTATGTTTTACTTGTTTTACACATATTTTTGGGGTGAGAACATGCTTGTTTACAAATTCACTTACATGGTTGATTCAAACTCGTTACGTGTTTATTTACATACTCATTTACATATCTCACGACAATATACAATACTTGTTTTACTTATGGACGCAACAACTTTACTTTTATTCGAATGATTACGAATTGTCTTAGG
The DNA here is from genome assembly GCA_026074375.1 of Tanacetum coccineum. Classification (NCBI taxonomy): domain Eukaryota; kingdom Viridiplantae; phylum Streptophyta; class Magnoliopsida; order Asterales; family Asteraceae; genus Tanacetum; species Tanacetum coccineum. Next base: position 28,875 of record BQNB010065704.1, read on the forward strand.
TTGCATGAACTGTAAATCACTTGGAGGGTGAGCGCGAATGTTATAAAATAGATCTATTCGGGATTGACAATCCCTGTTCGGGTGACTAGCTATCACCGGTAACAAACGTTATACCATGTCAGAACATGATTGGATTGGTGTCTACAGGGCCAACAATTACATACACATGAACTCTTACTGTGTCTTGAATAAAGTGGCATACATACAAGTCTACGTCGCAGTTTCATGAACTTAGGGGTGAAATCGTAATCACGCATGGTGACTATTGTATTGGATATAATGGTCATGCCTACTTTACAAACGCTTTGTTCCAGCTATACTTAACTTTTTGTGACTATCGTATGGGATACAATAGTCATACACATCTTTGATTTAACTTTCATACGTATAATTTTGTGACTATTATAAGAGTTGAAATGGTCATACACACTTTGCAAATCTTTGGTGCAACATTTATACTTAAACAAACCTATGAACTCACCAACTTTATGTTGACCCTTTTAAGCATGTTTTTCTCAGGTGAATTAGATGCTTGGCTTACTTGATGTGCATTGGAGAAATTGACAAGATTTCATTCATAGATTTCTAGTTACATACAAATGATCAAATCTCGTTGTATTGCTTTCAAGCTTTTCATTGTGATGCAATTATGGGACAAATGTTATATCAATTTCAAGAAAATCAACGAGTTTACTTTTCAAACAACACATTTTGAGGTCGTTCTCTTGTATCTTGTGCTGTTGTATTATGAAGTAACGCCCCCGGACATATTTCCGCTGCGACACATTTTTGGGGGTGTTACATATACACCTTTGGCCGGTTCTAGCTCAACAAAAACACAAAATAGATATCAAAATGAATTAACCATGTGTTATAATCTTACGCAAGCAACCTATCTTACATTTTACTAACTTTACTTACACATACCACACATTCTTACACAAAACCTCATCCCTTCCCATCCCTAGTCATTCAAACTCCAAAACCATGGTTTTCCTTAGTGGTTTTATGAGATATTTCAAGTATAAATAAGTCTCTATTTCAAGTATTAATTCACTACTTTTATCAACTAGCAAAATCAAGAAAAACTCTCCCTCCTCCAAGCTCATAGCCCATGGCTCAAAACACGCACCCTAAATAATTCATAGTTTTTATTTTACAAAGATTACAAGCATACAAGTGTGGTTAGGGTTAATATCTAAGGTGAATCAAGTGACTTTACAAGTAAAATCAAGGGTTTTACAAGTAAAGAAATTAAGGTTTTCAAGAAAGAAAGTTAGGGTTTGTTAAGGATATCTTAACACACACAAGGTATGGATTCGATCTAGGGTTTAGAGAGAGAAAGAAAGGTGGTTGGATGAACACTTAGTGAGAGTAAGAAAGAAAAGAATATTAGACTACTATGTGAAACAAATGAACAACCAACACCCTTTCCATCACATGGAAAGGGTTTATATACTATGATATGGTTGGTTGGTAAAGCCTTCTCCATGGGCTTTCCATGGGCTTTTCCTTAACTAGCCTATCTATTTTCTAAATATTACTTAACGAGCTATCTAACGATATAATAGAAGTGATTGATACTTTTCGTATTCCTAACAATCTCCCCCTAAGGGAGGTCACTCCATTTTACAAAAACTTAAACCTAGCATACTATGCTTTGTCTTCAGTCTTGTGCTCGCAAATTTGTATTCTTGACTTAATCTTGTGAATATGGCATAGTGATCTTTGACTTTAGGCTTGGGCTTGTTCTGATCGCTATGACTTGTAATGAAAACTTGAACTTTCATTGAGATCATCAACCAAGCATAATGCTCTTTATCATCATTTTTGTTATCTTGGAAAACGTCGTCTTATGTACTTGTGACATTTGGACTGACATGCTCATACTATTGGTGTTTCATTCTTGTCTTGAAAAAGCTTTGAATAAACAAATCTTTCCTTGAAATTAAATTAACTATAACACTTCCTCCTGCCTCGAGAAAGACTTCGGTATCAAGTGACAATAAACTTCACTCTTTAGAAATTCATTGACTTAAAATCTTTCGTCACTTCAAGAAATAACGAACGGTATCAAGTATCAGAAGTCTTGAAACATGTTACTGAGCTTTTCATGATGTCTTTACTTTTGTCGGTCCAAGTATGAGCATAGTGGCATTGAACATGACTTGTCCTTGATCCCAAATCGCTCCGACCTTCAAGATTCCTGGCATGAAAGGGTTAAGTGATTTCAACAAGTAAGAGATAAAGTAGCCCCTTTGTCACTGTATCGTCCAATAACGATTGTAATAAACCACGGTTCCCCGTTAATCAGTATAAATACTGCATGTGATCAGGTAGAATTCTGAAGAATCTCCTTGATAGGGTTTCGCATTTGTACTAGCCGTTCTCATTCCCGGAGCGTCTCAAAGCAGACAACACGGTAAGAGTGAACCGGTAAGTTACTATCTTCCCGAGTCGTCAATTCGTGTTCAGCTTTCCTATGTCCAGATACCCTTGTGAAGCTTCCCATGGACATAAGATTGAAAATTGATTTAGAAAAATCAGTCGGTGTGTCAAGATGTAAATGGTTTTTATGACACACCAACAGTTTTATCTTTATCAAAATTCATTCGTCAATTCATAAGCTGGACCAAATCGATATCCAGTATCACAAGTTTGACCCATATAGGATCTCACAAGTCACCTACCGCAGAGCTTGTTTGATGTTGGCTCTGGAAGGATTTCCATCGTCATTGTGAGTACTTTTTAGGTACCACTCCGATGTTCTGGCAAAATCACAAGGATAATGCGTAGGACTCTTGATATATTTCTTATTTTCGCATTGTGTGAATTAACAAGCATATTTTGGATAAGTGTCCTAATGATATTTATGGATGATCTCTTTTGGCTCTAGACTCAATAGTGCACATTTGGTTTTTGTAATCGGAGGCTGGAGCAGACTGCCACCTTTTCAATACCTACTAACTCGGAGTGAGAAAGTCGATATAAATAAGTGTAATCTCCGTGAGAAATGAAACAAGAGTCTTTTGAGAGACCTTAAGTGGCTGGGGAGGGTTGTGCATTACGTCACTGGGTCCATGACGACTGTCTTTAATACCAGACAACAGCTTAGTGTTTCTGACAGTTTATGTATTAACCCTCATTTTGTCCATGTCAGCAATCTGTAGTCCGTCTCGATAATCTCCATTTGGAAGTTGTCTTAACTTCCTCTCGAACTAGCAATCCTTTCTTGAGTAGATTCAAAGATTTATTGCAAGCCGCATTAAGAAGTCTTGATGTAATAAGCCCAAATATCCAAAGTACACAATTAATTCGAAACTATAACACCAAAGTCAATTAAGTCCCGGATGTCTGCATTTCTCCTTACATGATATTGATGATACAAATTGTAACACCAAAGTCAACTAAGTCTCGGATGTCACCATTATTCCCTCTAAGTAGTCAAAATGATAACACCTAAGTCAACTAAGTCCCAAATGTACATATTTCTTCTTGCTGGATACTAACTAACTGAAGGAATCATCATACTTATCAAACCTATGTGTACCTCTTTTATCAAATATTTCTACCTTTTTAATAATAAGTTTAGTGATTGACCGGTCGAGGAAACATTAATTGAATCAGTAACAAATCTTAACAAATCTTCTCACGCTTGAATAATTCTTCTCACAACTCTTCCCCCTGGAAACTCAAATGATGCATACTAAACTATAACGAGATATCTCTTCCACC